>CAUYLG010030125.1:0-50564 GCA_963573385.1 Cacajao melanocephalus
TGGCTCCTCCGCCGGGAATCTCCTAGTCTGTGGGCAACAAAAATTCGTCTGAAAGTGCGGCGTCCACTCGCTCTCTGCGCTTTCACTGGGAGCTACAATCCTGAGCTGTTGTTAATCGGCCATCTTGGATCTCTCTCCAGACATTCATATCTTTTAACTCATCAGTTCCACTCCTAAGATTTTATCCTGTGGAAGTGAGATTCACGTAGCATGATTCAATACAACATTGTTTATTACAGGAAAAAGTCAAGAACAACTAAATGTCCACCCATGGGAGATATACACTCAAACAGTACACAGCCATTTAAAAGAAAAATGCTAGTCCCAGCTACTCAGGAGGCTGAGGCAGGAGATCACTTGCACCCAGGAGTTGGGGGCTGTGGTGTGCTATGATCACGCCTTTGAATAGTTACTGCACTCCATCCAACCTCAGTGACATTAAAAAAAAAAAAAAAAAGCTTGTATTTATGTACTGACACAGAATGATCTGCCAGATACATGTGCTCATAATGCAAAGGATTTCCCTGAAAGGAGAAGCAAGAAACTGAAGCTGGATTCTTAGTGTCTGGAAGGTAGGGTGGGAAGACTTGGTTTCACTGTATAACCTTATGAATCTTTTGAATTGGTGTTTTATGCATGTTTGCATTACTTATTGAAAAGAATTAGGGAGCTTTCTGATAGCGTAACGCATGGAGGTTCCTAGAGAGTGGCCCACTCAGGAGGGCTTGGAAGTTCCCAGCACCTTCCCCCCTACCTTCCCCTACGCATCTCTTCATCTGTATCCTTTGCAATACCGTTTATAATAAACAGATAAATTTAAGTTTCAAAGATCAGATTTACAACATGTTCAGGTACTTGCCTCCAGCCACACAAGGAGTCCTCATCAGTGCCACACTGCCTCGAGAAATCCTAGGGGTGACTAACAAGCACATGATGGACCCAGCCCACATCTTGGTGAATTGACTCTGGAAGGCATCAAACAGTTTTTTGTGGCAGTGGAAAGAGAAGAGTGGAAATTCGACATTCTGTGTGATCTCTACAAAACGCTGACCGTCACTCAGGTGGTCATCTTCCATAACACCAAAAGGAAAGTTGATTGGCTGATGGAGAAGATGAGAGACACCACTCTCACCCCATCCTCGATGTACAGAGACACCTCAGAAAGAGCCACAGTCCATCGTGCAGGAGTTCCCATCCAGTGCCAGCACAGTGCTCGTTTCTACAGATGTCTGGGCCAGGGGGTCAGATGTCCCTCAGGTGTCTCTCATCTTTTACTATGACCTGCCCGAAACCAGAATTGTACTCTCACACAGAATTGGGAGATCAAGTCGATATGGCTGGAAGGGTGTGGCCATTAGCTTTGTAAAGAATGACCAACATCCGCATCCTGAGAGACATTGAGTAGTACCATTCCACTCAGATAGAAGCGATGTCTCTGAGCATCACTGATCTGATCTGATCTGATCTGAAGAAGCAGTCCCACTACTCTAACGAGATGGAGGCTGTTCATCTATTTTGGGCTCCTGTTTAGAAATATTTAGGAGCAGCTTCTATTTAGTGGTGTTTATGAGGACTATCTTTTCAAAGCTCCCCACCATACCGCCCCAGGAAAAGCTCTGGGGAGCCTGCCATGTCTTCTTATCCATATGTAAATAATGCATTGCTCTAAGTCTTTCTCACTAAACATTTAAAACTTTTCCCATAAAAATAATAGGAATTAGAATTATTCAAATTACTAAATTATTTTAAAAAACAAAAATAGAATATCCATATTTTGATGCAGGAAGATTGTTTCTAAGACTCAATTTTAAGAAAATAAACCAAAATACAGAAAGTCCATATATATTCACCACAATGGTTTTTAGTTGTTTTTGTTTTGTATTCACCACAATGGTTTTAGTTGTTTTTGTTTTAATAATGAGGAAGTGGCAACAACACAAATACCCAATATTAAAGGAATAGTTAAAGAAATAATACTACATGCATGAAATGAAATACTATGCAGCTATTAAAAACTATGGGCCGGGTGCGGTGGCTCAAGCCTGTAATCCCAGCACTTTGGGAGGCCAAGGCAGGCAGATCACAAGGTCAAGAGATCGAGACCATCATGGCCAACATGGTGAAACCCCATCTCTACTAAAAATACGAAAATTAGTCGGGCGTGTTGGCGGACGCCTGTAGTCCCAGCTACTCGGGAGGCTGAGGCAGGAGAATTGCTCAAACCCGGGAGGCAGAGGTTGCAGTGAGGCAAGATCGTGCCACTGCACTCCAGCCTGTCAGCAGAGCGAGACTCCGTCTCAAAAAAAAAAAAAAACTATGTTTATGAAGAGCTTTTAACAACCTGGGGATGTGGTTATGTGATAAAATTTAGTTTAAAAAAATCAGGGCAGATAATTTTATATGCTATGATCTCAAGTACACAAAAGGCACATAGAAAACATGTTAATATGTTAATAATTATCTCAGTGCAGTGGGATTCCAGAGCATCTCTTTTCCTCTGTACTTTTTCATAGTTTTCAATTTTCCCAAGTTGTGGGTGTGTTTTTACCATAGTATCAAAAAATGTTTAATAACAATTAAAATCTGGATGCTCTTGCTCACAAACCCTGGATCCCTTATCTACCAATGACTGACTCAGAGAAACATCTCTCTAGGGCTTCATCATACATTGCACACACAGTGGTTTTCTGTCTTCTAATAGGACTCTACCAGAAGTGATTTCATTTCATCTCACTTTGAGTGCTGGAAAAATTGGTGCCCACCCTTTCCTCATCATGCCCTCTGCATGGGACTGCAAGTCCAGCAGTGTAACAGTTTCAGGAGTCAATCTGCTGGGATACATATCCCAATTCCATCATTTTCGACTTCATTTCTCTGGGCCTCCCTGGGGAGGCAGGAGATCCCCCATGGAATGTCACTGCGTGGGTTAAATGAGATCCTTCGTGTCACGTGCACAGCTCACAGTCTGGGACATAGCCAATCCTGAAGAAATATTAGGTATTTTGCACAAGAGAACCTGCTTTTCAATTCAAGACTGTGACTTCAAAACAGGGAGAGAAACTATCCTAATAACACCTTCTCCAGCAGCGTCTCTGCCTGCGTTTTTGCCCCGCAGTTTGAGATGCTGCCCTATGGCTTGAGGTTTGGTTTACATTAATTCCTCCTTTCCTCTGCCGCTGGGATATCCTGCAGCCTTTGAAGCCCACACCAGCAGGAAGCCTAGGAGACTTACAGATTGTGCTGATGCTCCAGGATGGCTGTCTTTCCTAGAGAAGAGTGAATGAATTGGGGGCAGCAGCAGGTCAGAGAACGCCCATGACCGACAGGCCTCCAGAAGATTTATGTATAACTCCTAAAAAACCAGGATGATGATTGGACTTCTTTAAGAAGAGAAAGAATTCAAGCATTCACGTTGAGTAGAAGTAGACTGATTTCATGGCTAAGCTCAAACAACTTTGGAGCCCAGACACTGATTCTGAACAGCATTCTCCACTAAAAGGAACTAAGGCTCCTTGAAGCAAATCTGATTCCAGGACTTAGGCAGAGAAAGTAAAAGATGTGCCTGGAATATTTTGTTGTGCCAGAAAATAAGGAGGTTCTCAATGATGAGGACATGCCAAAAGAACACAGACACCAACTTGAAGAGACTCCCCCGGCCAAATCTGGGACAATTTGAGCATCAAAATAAGTAATGATAATAATGGATGAAAACCCTTTAAATAAAGTAAAACTCTAAAAATGTCATACTGATGAGAGAGAAAAGGCCCTTCTTTTAAATAATAGAAGGCAAACCGATAAATACAGAAGGAATGATGGAGTTATAAAAGCATCAATGATGCAAAAAAAAAAATAGTGGTCATAATTTGAAGAAAAATAGCACATTTAGAAGGTCTCAAGATGTCTACCAACAAATGTCTAATTAATTACAAAGGGAAGAGTTGGGTGCTGTGGCTCTCACCTGTAATTCCAGCTACTTGGGAGGCTGAGGTGGGAGGATCACTTGAGTTCAGAAGTTCAAGGCTACAGTGAGTCATAATCATGCCACTGCATTCCAGCCTGGGCAAGAGACAAGCAAAACCCCAACCCCATAAAGAAAAAATAATAATTTATAATATGTATAAAGGGAAAAACCATAGGTTTAGAGTGGGAGAACCTTACCCAAGTTATCAAAGTCATCACTACTAATGAGACATCCTCTACCAAATTATCGGGCTCATTATTAGAAATGAGAGCCTGATATGATGCGTAGAGAAGCATATTACTTCTCTGGTACTTCTGCCAAAAATGCACAACCTGGATATAATCAGACAAAACCATACAGAAGAACATTCTACAAACTAACTGGCCTGTCACCTTCAAAAATATCAAGGCAAAGAAGACAAAGAAAGGATAGGGAATTTTTCCTGAATAAAGACAACCTAAGAAACAAAACAATTATATGTAGCATGTGATGCTGCATTAGATCTTAGTCCAAGAAAAAATAGCTATAATTTTGAGATACCTTACTGACTGGAACAATAGATGAAATTTGAATACAAATAGTGAATTCGACAATAATACTGTATCAATGTTCAATTTCCTCACTTTGATCATTGTTTTGTGCCTAAGTAAGCCAATGCCCATCTCAAGTATTCTGGGGTAAAGGGACATGGTGTCTGTAACTTGCTCTCAATAGTTTAGAAATTTCATTTTCATACAGAGAGTGAGAGAGAGAGGGGGGACACTATAAAACAAATGGAGAAATATACAAATAATTGATAAATCTACATGTAAAACTACATGGGAATTTCTTCTCCTATTGTTACCACTTTTCTGCAAGTCAAAATTAAAAGATTAAAGAAAAACAAACCAGGGGAGTTGGGGAGCCAGTGGGTCATGTGATATCAAAGACAGATGAGATTCACTGAATGCTCCCTCCCTCTTCCTAGCCCCATATGCACGCACATGTGCACAGTAAAGCAAAAAGCTAGATTCTTTATCCTTGGCTTCTGCATGGAAAACTGTGATCCTCTTTACTTCCCAGGCACCTCAGGAGAGATGAGAATTAAAACTCTTCCAATGGAAACACACTTTCAACTTAAGGCTCTCTTCCTCCTTCTCAATTAAGGAGTACTTTGAGAAACAACTGATAATTTAGAGGCTTAAAGGCTAAAGTGAGTTCTCTCACCTTACCCCTTCCCTTAAAGAAGTGGAGAGAGAATAGAAACATTTTGGAGAAGTTTGCAATTCTCCCTGGCAGGAGGTACCATGGAAGCAGGCGTGCACTACCCCTAGGGGGAAGCCCTAGGACGGTGGGTGCAGGAAGGCACTTGGTGTGGGGTGTTCAAAAGGGGTAGAGTGAAAATCCTGCATAGTGGACTTTAGGAAGAGATGTTGGGTCCTGGTGGCGATGGCAGCATGGAACAGGAGCAGCCCATTCCCACACCTGAAGCACATCCCAGAGCTGTGGAGCCACCAGCAATGGAACAGACGAGACCATCACCAGAATGACTGGGTGACTGGAATCAACCTGGGATATAAGATTGTTTTGCTCATCGGAAGACATCTCTGGGAGGGGAGGGTTGGTTTCTGGTGTGAAGGAAATGGAAATCCTCCCAAACATTCTTTACTTGTATCCCAACTCATCACAGCGGCACCAATTTCACTTAGCTGCTGGGGCTCTTGCTCTGCAACTTATTATTCAACATGGCAGTAATGGCAGGCTCTCCACTACAGGGTGGAAAAGCAGTGAGTAGGATACATTCGTTCCCACCAACATATCAGGCTTTCCCCCCCATACCTGTTGCATGCACAACTAATCAGTCTTGAAATGCTGACTTGTCTGGGAGAAACAGAGCTAACATTTTTTTATCAATGGTTCACATTCTCATGAAGCCCCATCATCAACCAAACAACCAGAAGAAATGAAGCCTACATTAGAGGCACTCATGCATACCCTACTCATCTGTGCCAGGGAAGGAGAACCCTGAAGACAGCCTGGTAGCCTGGTGGCATAGAGCAGAAAAACACTTTGAACTCTGTTTCTTACTCAGCATAAAATTCTGTGATGTGTTATCCAAAAGAATTGAAAGCAGGATCTCAAAGAGATATTTGCACACTCATGTTCATGAAAGCACTGTTCACAACAGCCAAAAGGCGAATACAGACACAAGTGTCCATCAAAGAATGAATGGATAAACAAAACCTGTTGTTTACATATAATGAAATATTACTCAGCCTTAAAAAAAGAAGAAAGAAAATCCTGCCATTTGCAGCAATATCTATGAACCTAGAGGACACTATGCTAAGAGAAATAATCCAGTAACATAAAGACATATGCTGTATGATTTCACTTATACGAGGTAGCTGGAGTAGGCAAATTCATAGAAACAGAAAGTAAAATGGGATTGCCAGGATTTAGGGGGAAGGGAGAATGGGAAGTTGTTTAGTGGTTATAAAGTTACAGTGTTACAAGATGAGAAAAGTTCTCAAGATTGGTGGCAGAGCAATCTGAATGTACTTTACATTACTAAACTTCACACTTAAAAATAGTTAAAATGGTAAATTTTATATTGTATTTTACTACAATTAAAAATATTTTTAATTCAATGATATATTGATCAAAGATGAAGAGAAGTGAATCTAAGTCCTTTTGAGGGGCTGGCAGGTACGTTTGGGCACCACGCTGACACCAAGTTTCAGATAAACTGAAGGCATCTCTAACAGCAGAATCTACATACAAAATCGTGATCCCAGGCCCGGCACAGTGGCTCACACCTGTAATCCCAGCACTTTGGGAGGCCAAGGTAGGCAGATTACTTGAGGTAAGAAGTTCGAGACCAGCCTGACCAACATGGGGAAACCCCATCTGTACTAAAAATACAAAAAAATTTAGCCAGGCATGGTGACGCATGCCTGTAATCCCAGCTACTTGGGAGGCTGAGCCAGGAGAATGGCTTGAATCCAGGAGGCGGAGGTTGTGGTGAACTGAGATCGCGCCACTGCACTCCAGCCTGGGCAACAAGACCAAAACTGTGTCTCAAAAAAAAAACAAAAAACCATCATCTCTATAAAAAAATATAAAAATTAGTCGGGCGTGGTGGCACATGTCTGTAATCCGAGCTACTTGAGAGACTGAGGCACAAGAATCACTCGAATCTAGGAGGCAGAGGTTTTCTACCTATCTACCTGAGATCTACCTGATAAGTAAAAGAATAAAAAGTTAAAAGGTACTTTTCATTAAAAATCTATATACCCTGGCCAGGCGTGGTGGCTCACACCTATAATCCTAGCGCTTTGGGAGGCTGAAGTGGGCGGATCACTTGTGCTCAAAAGTTTGAGAGCAGCCTGGGCAACATGGTGAAAGTCTGTCTCTAAAAAATACAAAAACATTAGCCGGGTGTGGTGACACATGCCTATAGCTCCAGCTACTTGGGGACTGAGGCACAAGAATTGCTTGAACCTGGGAGGCAGAGGTTGCAGTGAGCCGAGATTGTGCCACTGCACTCCAGCGTGGGCGACGGAGTAAGACTCTACCTCAAAAATTAAAAATTTTTTTTAAATGACAAAATAATGACCCCTCAGCTTCCCTGCCTAGTGTTCATTCTCACTTATTATGTTCCAGACCCTGTTTTAAAGCCTGAATTAACACATTTATCCTCACAACAATTTTACAAGGTAGGCTCTGTTATTATCATCCCTATTTTATACAGATCAGGAAACCAAGGCACGAAGAAGATTGAGTAACCCATCCCAGGTCACAGGCTGAGGACAGAGCTAGAAGTTAAACATGAGCAGCCTGGCTCCAGATCTGCAATCTTAGTCAGAACAGTCTATTGTCTCTGGATTTACAATTGCACAATAGTTACATTTATATTTAAACATATTTTTACCTATAATTAAAGACAATTTCAGTGGGTGGTAACACTAAATAAATACACTGTTATCCTCTATGGTCTGCGCAACATATGCAAACCCTTCACGTACTCCCAAGCACAGATTCACATAGTTTATATATGAACGTTCAATATCCCCTTCAAAGCGGCTAGGATATAAGTCTTTGTCTCAAGGAATACATTTCTGTTGTGAATTTCAGGCAGCCTCAAGTATGTAGGTGATTCCAAAAGGGAGGAAAGCTTCCATCAAGGCAGCCTTCCTAGTACCCCAAGCTGCTCAAGGTGAGCAGCTGGACCTGCTCAGGCTTCACCTCACATCTCCCACCATGCCTAAGCTCCGCTTCCTGTTATTTTTGTGGGCTTTTTCTCAATTCCACCTTTGGCCCTCTATGCCTCTGATAGCCACTGGAGGCAGCCAAATGCCCAGGCAGATAGGGTTGGCCCCGGTGAAACCCCACCTCCAAGCTGAAGAGAGTTTAAAGCCTGAAAGCCAAGCTACAGGTTAAATCCTCAGACTGGATTGAGAACCTGTCCTTCTGTTTGGCGCACTTTCCTCTGATTGGTCCCCACCCTTCACCTATTTTACATAAACCTACCCTTTCCTAATTGGTTTTCTACACTGTTGTGCCCAGGTTTGAGTGGTGTTTTCACTTTAACCTTTTTTGCATACTCAGAAACCAGTCAGCAGGCACTCCCCATCCTGTACCTATAAAGACCCCAGACTCAGTTGGTAAAGGAGAGATGACCTAACTTTGGAGAAAACGGCCTGCCGTTGCAGTTCCCTCTCCAGCTGCCCTCTCCACTGAGAACCATTTTCATCATTTAAGAAAATTCTCCACCTTCACCACCCTTCAACCCTCCATGTGACCTCATTCTTCAAAGAAAGTGGACAAGAGCTTGAGACCCACTGAGTGTAGGTCATAAGAAAAGCTGTCACATCTTTGCCCTTGCCAGTGGAGGGCAGCCGCCCTACGTGATGAGGCAAGGGGCCACCTAAGCGGCTAACACACCACTGTCCATGGACAGCGGAACTAAAGGAGCACCATAACACCCCTTCTGGGGCTTTGGGGTTGCAGGCACCCTCACCTGGGTGCTGCCCATTGCCCTGAAGGTGACATTCCTGGTCTGGCCAGGGATCCTCCATGGAGTTTGTTTCTTTGTCTACCGCTGGGGTGGCTGGCTGGATCCCGCAGTGGCTCATTCATGGGCTCCCTCCCACAAAGGGTTGAGTGCAGTGGGCCAAGTAGAGGAGGCGCCCCTGCTGTGAGTCCCACAAACAGGTCAAGAAAAATCCTGCATCACCTCAACTTCCTTATCTGTAAAATGGGGCTAAAGTACCTACATCATAGGATCAGCCTGAGAATTAAGTAAGATAACACTTGTGAAGTTCTTAGAAAAACTGACACCCCCTAAGTATTTGGTAAGTTCGTTGTTATTGACATGATCATTTCTACTGATGACCCAGCTTTGCCCTTGTTTGCATGTTGTGTAGTGGTGCCGGGCAGCTCCTCCCTCCTATGGGCTGTTTTGCCAACCTCACGTCAACATCACAGAAGACTTCAGAGACTGATTGTGGTGGGTTTAGCTGTGTCCACCAAAATCTGAGTGGACACAGATTTTGAGTGGACACAGGTGCTGAGTACCTAACCCCCAGTACCTGTGAACATGACCCTATCTGGAAATAGGGTTTTTGTAGATGTAATCATACTGGATTTGGGTGGACCCTAACCCAAGATGACCAGGGCCCTTCTAAGAAGAGAATTGATGAACTTGCGCACACACACAGGACCACGTGACAACTGAGGCAGATATTGGAGTGACATGTCTGCAAGCAAAAAATATCTAGGATTGCCAGCAACCACCTATAGTCTCTTCCCCTAGATCATCTAGAGAGAACGCTGCCCTGCTGACATCAACATTTCAGACCTCTATCCTCTGGAACTGCAACATAACAAACTTCTGTCGTTTTTAAATCACTCCATTTGTCTACTTTGTTACAGAGCACTAGGAACCTAATACTCTCACTTTTGCTTTTCCCATTCACTCTATGGACTTTCCTTTTTTAACTTCCCTCCCCAGACAGTGTCTCTGTAGGATTCTCATTCAGGTATTTGTGCATGAACTTCCCCACATCTCATGGAATATCTGAGTAAATGTTTGGTCATGGTGGTGTTTGTCAGAAAACTGTCGTGCTCTATAAGGTTTGTTTTTGTTTTTTTAATTTGGTGTACATGAGTTCTTTCCCCACCACAACATATGATTGTGCAACCAAAGGAATTGACATGGGACATTGGATCTCTTTTTTTAATTCTGTCAGTGTTAGGGAGCAATCTGTTGTCATTGGAATCAGAAGCCAGTCTTGTCCTGCTGAGCCATCGTGTATCCTCATTTGAGTCTGGTCATTCATAATCTTGATGTCCTAATATTCTCTCAACTGGGAGATTGACAAAGAAACCACTGTCATTTCACCAAGTGGTTATTCAATTCCATATTCCTAAATCTCATTTTTTCCAGCTTCTCCGAGTTAAGCATTACATTTTATTTCAGCTAAATCACCCCTGTAATAGGCTGAATCTTATTCTGTTAGAGATTTTGATGACTTCTCCATTGATGGAACATAAAACAGTGTCTAGCATATATACATTTTTACAGTTTAATTATGGGCTCCCAAAAGATAAATTGTGAACCAAATGGGGAAAGGGATATGAATAAATAATACCAGCTGAACAGACTAAAACATGTAGGAAAAGTTAAGCCTCGCTCAGTAAATGTCAAGTATGAAATTGTTTTATATAATTGTATTCACTGGGCCTCTCCTACTCCCACAAGATCTCATTTGATTTTCTGAGATTGATCCCATTATGTTCTGCACTCCAAGTACGAGATCAAAACATTTCCAGTTCCAGGCCAGAATTTCTTGCACTCTGATGAAGAACTTGCTCTAACAATGGCGCATGCCCCAGAGAAGGGTGAAGTCGATGGTTCAGCTAGACCCTACCCAACACTACGCCCTGCAGACTGATGTGTGTGGATAATCACTGGGTGAGCAGAGCATTGAAGAACCACAGCAGATCAGAGCAAGGAGGCTTAGCAGGATGGCAGAGCAAATGCTCTTGATTGTCAACCAGGGCTGACTGGAAGGAACACTGCAGCTGAGGCACAGTGTGGCAATCACAGATGTGGCAGTGATTGTTCACCAAACCTTCCACCTTATCCTCCTAGATACACAGCTAGACTATATGTCTCAGCCTCCCTTGTGATGACATGCAGCTGGTGACTGGGTTCTAGCCACTGGAACGTGGATCAAAGTGATATATTGTTAAAGAAAGAAATTAATCATGATACTCGTTCAAGATGGTAAAGAAGACTTAATTCAAGGTGGGAACCATTGAGATAGGTGCAGGGACCATTCCAGTGAAAGACAGAGATTGGGCTCCACTCTGAATACAGGATGGGCAAGTGGGAATTTATAGCCAAGGAGCAGGTTGGGAGCCAGTAGAAGGGAAAGTTACTAAAAGAAAGCATTAGCGGTAAGGAAAATTCTTGTTAGAGTAACTCAACAGAATTCTTGTTGAAGTCAGGGCGGGGTGTTAAGATATCAAGGGTGGGGGACTTTGTTAAGCTGACTTGGCGAGATTCTTGTTTAAACTAGATTCTGCAAGGACAGAGAGGGAAGCCCAGGATTGAGCCTAGTCAAGCAGAGGACTCAGAGGAGACTGGCTCCAGTCTGGGTCAAAGGAGAGCGTCTTCGTTATACACCACTTTCAGGACTGGGCTCTAAACCTTTCATGCAATCCTCCTTGTTCTCTCTCTTCCTTCACCTACCAGCTGAATTTAGAGTATCCAGGGGAAAACTCCAAGGCCCTGGGGCAAAAGTCAGGAAACATTTTCTTTTCTTTTCTTTTTTTTTTTTTTTTTTTGATGCAGAGTTTTGCTCTTGTTGCCCAGGCTAGAGTACAATGGCGTCATCTTGGCTTACCACAACATCTGCCTCCCAGGTTCTGGCAATTCGCCTGTCTCAGCCTCCCAAGTAGTTGGGATTACAGGCATGTGCCACCACACCCAGCTAGTTTTTGTATTTTTAGTAGAGATGGGTTTCCCCATGTTGATCAGGCTGGTCTTGAACTCCCGACCTCTGGTGATTCGCCCACCTTGGCCTCCCAAAGTGCTGGGATTACAGGTGTGAGCCACTGCGCCCGGCCCAGCAAACATTTTCTATAAAGGGCTGGATAGTACATATTTTAGGCTTGGGGAGCTATGCCATCTCCCTCATGACTGCTCAGCTGTGCTATTGGAGCAGGAAAGCAGCCATTGGTAATATGAAAATGAATAAGTGTGGCTGTGTTCCAATAAAACTTATGTTCCAATAAAACTTATTTATAAAAACAGGCTGGATTTGGCCCATGAGCTGTAGTTTCCAAAACTTTGCCCTAAGGAAATCACTCAGTGGAAGGATCTTGGGTTTCTGAATCCCTGTATGGATTAGTCTGTCCCCTCCAATCTATTGAGCTTCATTGGCTGAGAGAGGGGTGATGAGTTGGCATGGGATTCTGCTCAGGTTAGTTACTCAGTAATCCAGGCCCACAGAGGCATCAGCTTAGCATGCACTTTCACAGATACCCCTATCGGTGAAAGGAAGTATTACAAATTGCACACTTAAAGCTTCCCCCGAGTGGCATGTATCATTTCCATTCACATTTCATTGACTAAAGCAAGACACATGACTACATCTAGCTTCAAAAGGAAAGCAAAAAATAAAAAGAATGGAGAAATAACCATCTGGGAGGAGAGGAGAATCCAATTATTAGTGAATAACACTAATAATACCACTAAACGTTAAACAAAGCTATCAGTCATTTACATCCTAAGTGCAAGAAAAGTTTCATCAGATCATTCTCCTCTAAAGACCAAAGACTGACCTATTAAGGAGAGGTGAAGTGGGTTGTGAGAACTCAGACCCCTGTAGGTACAGCGAGCTTACATTAGATGACTATGCATGATTTTTGGAAAGCAGTGTTATGGCCTGAGAAAAATGGAAGTGAAGGGAGCTATGGAGTAGGGAAAGCAAAGACTCAAGGGCCTAAATGAGCATCGAGATACAAATTTGGCTTCCAATGAACCCACCTTGTTCATTTTCTTCATAGAAATGAGAGAACTAAATGGCCCACTTACAAATGATTCTGTGTTAGATTGAGCCACATGAGATTGACAAGATTTGACCACTTTTTACCAACAAAAACAGTGTCATATGGTCAAGCCTACATTTATATTTTAAATATCACTAACAATTCACTTTTAAATAGAATGGCATACACACTTACATTATATTCATAGAGTTAGAGGGTTCTATCTGAAAATACGCTCAGAACAGTCAGAAAATAAAACATTCCTTGGGCTGGATAACCAGATCTAGTTCTTGAACATACTCCTAAGAGGAGCAGGAATGACTATATTCTTATCTTGACACTGCCTCTTCTTTAGTTGCAATTCACCTCACTTCTAAACCTAAGGAAAAGAGAACTAATCTTGAGCTTCAACTATGTAAGGGACTTGAGTCAGGGTCACATTTGAGCTGAAATGGGAATTAAAGGTCTGGCAGACCACCAAGCAGCCCCAAGGATCTTTTGGTCTGGAGGAATGGAGCTTTCAGCAAAGAGGAGAGGGAGAGAATGCAAAATGAACATGGCCATAAAGGCTCAGCTTAGCCTTTAAGACCAGGTCCGAGCCCAGCGCTGTAGGCAGAAATAAAAGGTGCTGTTTTCTTGAGGGACTTTGTGGGACACAAGATATAAACGGTAAGTCTTCAGGAACACTGGGATTTTGTGACTTCTGGGTGGCAGGAATAGAGCAGGAACACCTCCACTCAGGTCTCAATTTGCCAGAAAGCAGACAGCAACAAGTGGAGGGCTTAGAGAAGACTTCATAGGCACATGTGCGAGGTAACTCCCTTAGGAAGCTCAGAAATAAGGGTGGAAGACTAAGGAAAGGGTGGAGGCTGATGCTCTAGAATTAGACAGATGGGGACAACTGGCCAAAGAAATGTGGGCGTTTCTTAAAAAGTTTGAGGGGTTCTCCACAGAAGCCTAACCAAAAGCAGACATGACCAATAAAGAGATTTATTACAAGGAATTGGCTCACCCAACTGCGGGGGCTAGCAGGTCCCATGGTCTTCAGGGTGAGTCGGCGAGTTGGAGACCCAGGAGAGCCCACGGTGTAGTTCTAGTCCAAAGGCTGGTGCACTTAAGACCTAGAAAGAGTCAGTGTTTCAGTTCAAGTCTGAAGGCAGGAAAAAAACTGATTTCCAGTTCAAAGGCCATCAGTCAGGGAGAGTCCTCTCTTCCTTGGGAAAGGATCAGCCTTTTTGGTCTATTCAGGCCTTTGACTATTGGATGAGGCCCACCCACATCAGGAAGGGTAAACTGCTTTATTTGGTCTACTGACTTAAATGTCAATCTCATCCAAAACACCCTTAAAGACATACCCAGGCTGGACATGTGTCTCATGCCTATAATCCCAGCACTTTGGGAGGCCAAAGTTGGTGGATCACCTGAGGTTAGGAGTTCAAGACCAGCCTGGCCAACATAGCAATACCCCATCTCTACAAAAATACAAAAATTAGCTTGGCATGGTGGTGCATGCCTATAATCCCAGCTACTTGGGAGGCTGAGACAGGAGAAGCACTTGAACCTGGGAGGCGGAGGCTGCAGTGAGCTGAGATCGTACCATTGCACTCCAGCCTAGGAGACAGAGCGAGACACCATCTCAAAAACAAAACAAAACTAATAAAAAATGTATCCAGGGCTGAGTGTGATGGCTCACGCCCGTAATCCTAGCACTTTGGGAGGCTAAGGTGGGTGGATCACGTAAGGTTGGGAGATTGAGACCAGCCTGGCCAATATGGTGAAACCCTGTCTCTACCAAAAATACAAAAATTAGCTGGGTGTGGTGGTGCGCACCTGTAATCCCAGCTACTTGGGAGACTAAGGCATGAGAATTGCTTGAACCTGGGAGGCAGAGGTTGCAGTGAGCTGAGATTGTACCACTGCACTCCAACCTGGGCGACAGAGCAAGACTCTCTCTTAAAAAAAAAAAAAGACACAGAATAGTGTCTGACAAAATATCTGGGCATCCCATGGCTCAGTCAAGTTTACACAAAAATTAACCATCATGCAAAGTAACCTTATTTACTCACACACACTGATGATTTTGGTCTATGCATATACCATTTCACAAAATCTTCCCAACAACTTTCTGAGTTAGATTACTGAGGCAAGTTAAAAGGTTAAGTGGATTGTCTGAGATCACAGCTAATGGAGGAGCAAAGATTTGAACCCATAACTTCATGCATTAGTTGTTTCTAACAGTTTCCAGAATAAGGAGTCCTTTTTATTGACAATAAAATACCATAACTTTGTTTAAATCTTTATACAAACAAACTATTAAAAAATTTTTTTGAAACAAATGAGGAAAATTGAAGATAATCTTGGTTTTAGATAATATTAAGAAATTATTATAAATATTTTAAGAGTAATATGGCAAGGTTATATAAAGATAAAAATGATAGGTATACCATTACATGATAGTATTTTTATTTGAGATATCACAAATAAAACTTTTTTCAAAAGCTATGTGTTCCTACAGGCGGAGTCCCAGGACAGCATATCAACTTATGTACACTCTGACTGATTAGTGCCTGAGACATATCCTTATTAAATATTTTGAATTTTGACCCCCACCTCAATGTGTTGACTTTATTCTGAGCCAGTGTCTTCCCATGATCACAAGGTGGCTGCAGTAGCTCTAGCCCTTACCTTCCCTCAGCTTTATAACTAGCTGAGGGAAAACTGTTCAGCTTCCTTAATAGTCTTCAAAGCCCTGGGTCTTGCTCTCATGGGGCCTAACCAGATCACTTGCCTTTAAATGAAGCAATTGACTTTGACTAGAAGATAAAAACTGGAGCCAACCCCAGAGCATATTGCATAGGCTCATATTGGCGAAGAGGTACTTGCCCAGATAAACATGGGGTACTGTTAGGAAGACAGAATGGATAATTAATGGCCAAAACCAGCCATTTTCCCTCTCACGCCCTCCTATATAGGATTGAGTCTGGGTGTGCTCAACCTGAGTCTTTAGTAATGAGGAAAGTTAGCCTTTCATGGATGGAACGTTTTCCAGTGATGTGGGAATCTTAAAAGAAATGAGCTCAGGGTCAGTTACGGTGGCTCATCCCTATTATCCCAGCACTTTGGGAGGCTAAGGTGGGAGGATTGCTTGAGCTCAAGAGTTCAAGACCAGCCTGAGCAACATAGGCTGAGACCACGTGTTGCTAATTTTATTTGTTTATTTATTTATTTTTTGTAGAGATGAGAGAGCAACTGAGATCCCCCCTTCATCTCTACAAAAAGTAAAAAAATTGCCAGGTGTGATGCATGCACTTTGTCCCAGTTACTTGGGAGGCTGAGGCAGGAGGATGGCTTAAGCCTGGGTGGTTGAGGCTGCAGTGAGCCATGATCATGCCACTGCACTCCAGCCTGGGTGAGATCCTGTCTCAAAAAAATAAAAATAAATACATAAACACATAAAATTCGCTAAGTAGAATCAGGAAGAGAGCCAGATGCCCTCCATGCCTTAGTAGGAGCCATTACCCCCACCAGGCCCATGCTCCCCCAGGCCTCTGCACCTGTCTTCTATTTCCACAGTATCCAGAAACAGAATCCCTAATCCTTTTGCTCATTTTACACAGGGAGGACAGGGGCTCAAAGAACAACACTGAGCAGAGGTCACTTGCCCAGGAAAGGTGGGAGTAGGTGGAGTGAGCCCAAGGGATCCACCCAATTTTCACCTCTGGGTCCCACTCATTTCATAGAGTCCAGCCGGTGGCATTGCGGATGCACTCACAGGCCCACATCCACCCAGAACCCCAGCCACATGGTCTCTCCACCCTTATATAAGGGAGAGTGATATGGCTTAGCTGTGGTCCCCCCCACACCAAATCTCATCTGGAATTGTAGTTCCCATAATCCCCACATGTCAGAGCAGGACCAGGTGGGGATCATGGCATCATGGGGGTGGTTTCCCCCATCCTGTTCTCATTATAGTGAGTTAGTTCTCACAAGATCTGACGGTTTTATAAGGGGCTTTCACAAATAAGTGAGAACATACAGTGTTTTCTTTCTGCACCTGGCTTATTTCACTTAACCTTAATGACCTCCAGTTCCATCCATGTTGTTGCAAATGTCAAGATCTCATTCTTTTTTATGGCTGAATACTACTCCATTGTGTATACATACCACATTTTCTTTATCCATTTGTCTGTTGATGGACACTGGGTTGCTTCCAAATCTTGACTATTGTGAATAGTGTTGCAACAAACATAGGAGTGCAGATATCTCTTCAACGTACTGATTTCTTTTCTTTGGGGTATATACCTAGAAGTCAGATTGATGGATCATTTAGTAGCTCTATTTTTAGTTTTTTGAGGAACCTCCAAACTGTTCTCCATAGTGGTTGTACTAATTGTGTCAGAAATCTTTGAGCTCCAAATATGCACTTGTTCAATACCAGAGAACCCAAACTGGAGAAAGGCCTTTTGAGTGCAAAGAATGTGGGAAATCCTTTAACCAGAACTCCAACCTTGTTCACCACCAGAGACTTCACTCTGGAGCAAGCCTTTACGTGTACAGCAAGTGTGGGAAATCCCATGGCAGACGCGTTTGCCTTACAGGGCACCAGAAAGTTCACAACACAGAAAGGCTTTTTGAATGAGGACAATGTGAGAGAGCTTTTGGCTACTCCTCTAACCTTGCTCAGCCCCAGAAAGTTCTCCCTGCAAAAGCCTTATGAATGCATAGAATGTGGGAAGGTTTCAGCCAAGGAGTGCCTTGTTCATCACCAGAAGGTTCATGGTGAAGTAAGGCCTTATCCTGAGGCAGTGTGGGACATTTTTTAGCAAAACCTTTATTCATTCAGGCCAGGCACAGTGGCTCATGACTGTAATCCCAGCACTTTTAGAGGCTGAGGCAGAAGGATCACTTGAGGTCAGAAGTTCAAGACCAGCCTGGTCAACATGGCAAAACTTCATCTCTACAAAAAATTAACAAACAAACAAAACAGCTGGGTGTGGTGGTAGGTGCCTGTAATCCCAGCTATTCAGGAGGCTGAGGCACAAGAATCGTTTGAACCCCAGAGGCGGAGGTTGCAGTGAGCCAAGATCATGCCACTGCACTCCAGCTTGGGTGACAGATCGAGACTTTGTCTAAAAGCAAAAAAAAAAAAAAAAACCTCTACTCATTCAGGGCAGGGAAGTTCACACTGAGGACGGCTGGAGGAGACCAGGGGATGTGTTATCTTCTTCTTCCATCTACTGACTCACCCTAGAGGGTAGCTTGGATGGTAGCCTTTTTGCAGGGAGTCGTCAGACAGAAGTGAACCATATATATCAAAATATCTGAACTGGTGATAATACCTTTTAGTGCCAGGTGTGGAGGGAGCTTTTGGGAGGTGGAATGCACTTCCTTAACTGTCTAAAGACTTTGCAAGGATTATGTCACATCCAATACCCATGTCGGAAGCCATCTCACCTTGACCACCTGGTAGGATCCATCAGCCACCCCAATGTGCTCAAGAAAGTCAGACCTCCAGGCTCTCTCTCCAGCCACCAGAGAGAATCATGAATCCCCTGAATCCTTAGGGACCTCATTCCCTTCTCACTGGCTGGTTATAGAGGGACATGAGCTGGCTTTGGCCAGGAGGACTTGTGCTGTGGCAGCTTACTCATTAGGGTCCCTTCTTCATGGGCATTGCTGGTCTCTTAATGCTCTTTGTTGCACTTAATCAGTCTCCTGGATTCCCAGCCTGGGACCTGTCTGCTCTACATTTCATCTTAAGTATTTTTGGAGTCTATTCTTTGTTTAGGGGTAGGATGAGAAATAATTAGGCTCTGCCAGGGTGAAGAGGGGAACAGTTGCTATGGGGCTTCCAAATCTGTGTGCTCAGAGGAAAAGCAGGCAGGAAGAAAATAGCTCTTCTACTACTTTTGGCCTGATTTGCATCGTTGTCCAAGGCTTGCTGGGAAAGTTTAAAAGGCACTGTGGGCCTAATCACTGGGTATAATTAATAGGGAGTGGGGATATTGCAGTAAAATGGGAGAAGGTGCCCCTTCTAAATATGCATTCACAACTTTTCAGAGACCAAGCTGTGCAGGATCAGGGTACACAAATTATAACTTCCAAATCTCTCTCTCTCCTATGGCAAATGTCACTGACAGAGCAAATGCATTAAAGTTTATTGGATTTCTATAGTTTTTATGGTCTGTTCACCTCTAAACAATTGCTGCACAGGTGAAAGAGTGGAGATTACAGGGAGGTAGATGAAGTCCAGCAATGTGGCTTATGACCCAGCCAGTCTTTCTGGTGACTCAGGTGGAAATGGCCCTCATTGCCTGCTGACTTTTGCTACCACAGTTGGAGGTTAGCTCCTCCCAAGGAATCAGGTCAGAGATGGCAGAATCAACATATGGTTGCCAAAACTTCTGGTTTTCTAAGAGAAGTGGATTTGTATTTTTATGTAGAACCCTTTTTTAAACACTTTATTATGGTATAATTGACATGCAATAACACTCACGTTGCAGGTATACAGTTTGATACATTTTTCATGTACATATATTTCAAGCCATTTCTACAGCTGTGATAATGAATGTATCCATCATCCAACACATTACCTCATGTCTCTTACAATCCTCTTCTCTCCGCACTGCTGATAACGTATCCCCTGGAAATTAGTGATTAACTATAGCTTAGTTTGTGCCTCATCTAGAATTTTCTTACAAATGAAGTCATGAAGTATTTATTCTTTTTTCTGGTTTCATTCATGACGCATACTTATTTTTAGATTTGTTGATGTATAATTTTGTTAATTGTTCAGTAGCATTCTATTGAATGGATATGACACAATTTGTTTATAGTCTTCAGTTAATTAACAATTGGGTAGATTCTAGATAGGCACTATTAAGTAACTATGTTGAAAGCAAAATTTTTAAAAAGAGCTAGGACAGTCGTTGAATGTCATATTCCACTACTCTCACATTCTAGACAAATTAATTTTTTCTTTTTTTCTTTTTTTTTTTTAGATTAACTGACTAATTTGCAAAGAATAATTTATTGTTTCTTTTCCAGGTCTGAGAGTTTGTTGTCTTTGCTTGTGCTAAGACCCTCCACTGGAAATGCCCTCTTTCCCACCCTCTGTCAGCTTAGACAGCTTCTGCTTATCTTTGATGGCAGCGCAGACGCTACCTTCTTCAGGAAAGATTCTCTGAACTCCTTCCCTCACTGTCCTCCACACCCCAACCTGATCCAAACTCTTCGAACATCTGCAGCACTGCATACCTGTCTTATGACACCTCTCCTCTTCACGTGAATTCATGGGATGCAGAACTATTTGTGTTGTCACTGTCTTCCCCCTTCCAGGATGTAGACAGTATGAGGCAAGCCTATGTCTTGTTCAACTTTGTATGCCCCCACACCAACTCATGCTCAGTACCCAACAATTATGAAACTCCATTCAAGTCAGCATCCAGGTGGATGTCACTCCTCATAAGCATTGCAACCATCATTAAAACAAATCAACATGTTCTTTTTCTTAATCTGGGTGGTGTGTTCAGATGCATCACTTCACTATATTATTATCATTCACTCTTTAATATGTGCGATATAATTTTTTTTGAGCCAAAGTCTCATTCTGTTGCCTAGACTGGAGTGCAATGGTGCAGTCTCGGCTCACTGTAGCCTCCACCTTTTGAGTTTGAGGGATCCTCCTACCTTAGCCTCCCGAGTAGCTGGGACTATAGGCACACGCCACCAAGTCCAGCTAATCTTTGTATTTTTAGTAGAGACAGGGTTTCCTCATGTTGGCCAGGCTGGTCTTGAACTCCTAACCTCAAGTGGTCTGCCTGCTTCAGCCTCCTAAAGTGCTAGAATTACAGGTGTGAGCCACTGTGCCCGGCTGCACAAATTTTTTTTTAAGCAAATAGGAAAAATAGAGCCTGAGCTCTCATAAATTCCCCATCATTTACACATTGCTTTTATACATGAAGAATTGCTTAAAATGCAGAGGGTAGACCATTCCCTGAGATTAATTCTGCTCTGGATTTCTCATATGCTCCTTAGAGCTGGGTCACTGCTACCTTAAGAAAGCACTCTTTGAAACTTGATGCCTATAATTCTTAATTACAATTGCATTGCTGGCTTTATGTGCATCTCTGCTCATTTAAACTCAATGCTGACTGACAAATTGTGCTCGTCTGCCTGTTCGACAGTAATTTAGTCAGGCAACCTGCAGCTTGCACCAGATTGATGAGCAGCTGTTGGATCTGTTTGGGGATGTATTGTTGTTTTCTTGGTGTAGGCTGCTCGGTGCGGCTGCTGAATGGATGAATGGTTTTGTCTTCTCCAGTAACATTGTGGGCACTCTGGATGGCCACTCCTGGAACTCCATATGCACATTTCAAAAAAAATCAGTCACCTACCATTCCAAACACAGCCTCACTCAGAGAAGCAGGATGGAATGGCCCATCCGATTCAACTCAGATTCACACTGCTGTTTTCCAGGCCAGTGAAAGGTCAGGTTGATACCCCAAATGTGGCCATCCTTAGCCTCAAATCAAAACCTATTTAATTCGTTACACATGGTGACTTGTCTCTGAAGAGCTCTAGGCTGGTATAAATAGCCTTCCAGGGCAATAACCCTGTGCACAGCTCCTGGGCTTACGCAATTCTGAGCTATGCAGTCTTCCTCTGCCATATCTCATGGCCTTCAGCCTCTTAAGCATGGTGAGGTTCTCAGTTAATTGTCTGAATCTCTTCAGCTGTATTTATCTCCCTCCCCTAATGGTTCACACGTGATTATTTTTCCAGTTCAACTGGTTTCTCATGGTGTCTGTGGCCTGAATACAGAGATAAGGAAAAGTGTCCCTAAGGTATAAGCAACAACTTTATTGAGATATAATGCAATTCTCCCATTTAAAGTGTACAAGTCAATGGGTTTGGTATCGTACAGTATTGTTTTTAATTATGGTAAAATATATATAACATAAAATATTATATTTTAACCTTTTTTTCCAAAAAAAAAAAAAGATTGGAGTACACTGATGTGATGTCGGTGTCACTGCAACCTCCGCCCTCCAGCTCAAGTGATCCTCCCACCTCAGCCCCCTGAGAAGCTGGGACTTCAGACATGAGCCACCACGCCAGCTAATTTTTGTATTTTTTTTGTAGACACGGAGTTTTACCATGTTGGCCAGGCTGGTCTCAAACTCCTGACCTCAGGTGATCTGCCCACCTCAGCCTCCCAAAGTAGTCACTGTGCCTGGCCCCATATTGGATTCGAAAATAAGCTGACACCACCACATTTCAAGGAACTTAATCTAGCTCTGCTTTAATAACAGATATTTTTTGGTGGTTTCATATTATGTCCTGAAACATTCAGAGAGGCCACTGGGGACCCTAAGGTCACACAGATCCTTCCCATTTGGAAATATGCTCCCTGGTTCCTGTCGAGGGACACATCGGGTGCACTGGGGAGTCACCCACAGGTGGCAGTAAAATATGAGTACCTAAGAGTTAATATATTTTATATGTGTAAGGAAGTTTCCCAAAGTTGAAGATAAATATCAGGAAGGAAACATTCAACCTGTGAAATGGAACTAGTAAGAATCAAAAATATGTGTGAGTTCTCTAACTCCCAACCCCACACCAACCCAATATCATAGCCAATAATGTTGGTTTTCTTTTCACTGAGAAAAGCAATTCATGTGGGCTCATCAAATCTTTCTCTGCTCGATCGAGCACAGTGCTCAGGTCTGTAATCCCAGCACTTTGAGGGGCCAAGGAGGGTGGATCTCTTGAGGTCAGGAGTTTGAGACCAGACTGGCCAACAGGGTGAAACCCTGTCTCTACTAAAAATATGAAAATTAGTTGGGCATGGTGACAGGTGCCTGTAATCCCCACTACTCGGGAGGCTGAGGCAGGAGAATGGCTTGGACCCAGGAGGCGGAGGTTGCAGTGAGCTGAGATCAAATCACTGCACTCCGGTCTGGGTGACAGAGCAAGACTCCATCTCAAAAAAAAAAACACCTCTCTCTTCCCCATCAAAATGTTTCTTTATGTTCCTGCTCCCCCTGCCTCCTCCTGCTGTCTGGAGGAGGTGTCCCCTCTCCTTCAAAACTCCTTTCTCCTCATTGCTTCCATCCCTCTCCGGTGCTCTAGGACCCCACCAGCTTCCTCCCTTATCTCTTCCCTCCAAAGCCATAAACATCCTGAGTTTCTCACCTGGCTTCTCTCCCTCAAGCCGCTATTACAGATCTTCACCGTACAAGTTCTTCACAAAGAACCTTTTCCAGTTGCTCATCTCATACAGACTTCTTAAAGCTTTGAGTCTGCTGTTTCCACTGGGCGACCCCCTGGAACAGGGAGCATGGAGCAAAAGAGGACTGTGCGGGGCTGAATGAGGGCTAGGAACCAAGAAGGAAGACAAATGAAGACATAAACTCAAAATGGCTATGATGGCATTGGAGGCAAAGACGCAACAACATAGGAAAAGAAACGTAGACAGGCACATGGGCAACAGCAGCTGAAGCTGACTAGTAATTGAGTCAGGCCCCTGTTGTAAGGCTCCTGCCATCTTGCTCACAAGTACAAAGAGGGCTAGGAGAACCGAGCTCACTGGAACACTCTACCGAGTTCACTAAAGACGTCCTCCAATTCAAGTCATAGTCAGGATTTTCAGATTCAACAAACAAAAATGCAGGATGCCCAGTTAAATGGGACTTTAAGATAAACAATTTTTCCTCATTATTTGATTTTTTTGTCAATATTTTATTCATGAGTATGTGCCATGCAATATTAGGGTATTCTCAGCATAAGTATGTCCCAAATATTACAAGCCACTTACACTAAAAAAAAAAGTCATTGTTTATCTGAAATTCAAATTGAATTGGGCTTTCTATAATTTACCTGGCAATGCTAGTCACATTCCATACTTCACTTACAGAATTTTGACAAACCTCTTCCTCAATCCTCCTCCTCACTTGACTTCCAGAACACTACGCCATCCCAGTTTCTGTGAATGGCTTCTCTTCAGCCTGGTCCTTGAATGTAGGGATTCCATGGGGTTTGGGCTGCAGGCCAGGTCCTGCTTGTCTCTGTAGACACAGTCAATCTGTCTGTTCCTAGGTCTTCCTCATGCTGCACTTATGGCTGATCATCTTCAGAACTTCAGGGCTGAGTCATTTCCATCTTTCTTTCTTTCTTTTTTTCTGAGACAGAGTCTTGCTCTGTCACCAGGCTGGAGTGCAGAGGCACAATCTTGGCTCACGGCAACCTCTGCCTCCCAGGTTCAAGCGATTCTGCTGCCTCAGCCTCCTGAGTAGCTGGGATTACAGGCACCTGCCACTATGCTCGGCTAATTTTGTATTTTAGTAGAGATGGTGTTTCTCCATGTTGATCAGGCTAGTCTTGAACTCCTGACCTCAGGTGATCCGCCCACCTCAGCCTCCCAAAGTGCTGGGATTACAGGCGTGAGCCACCACACCTGGCCACTTCCATCTTTCTTTAGACATCTTCACTTTGAGTTTCTAGCCCTTATCTCAAACCCAACCCATCTAAAACCAAACTCACCATGCTAGTATACCCTCAAAATCTGTCCCCAATTTCCCCACTAAGCTATGGTACCAACATCTTCCTGATCTTGCATTCAGGAAATGTCAGACCCAAATTCAATTTTTCCTGTTTCATTGCTTATATCCAGTCACCAAATCTCTTTCATTCCACCTTTGAACATCTGTCGTCTCTGTCACCGGGCCTCACCCTCTGTGATGTCTTGCCTGAATAAATGTGACTCCCAGCTCCTATCCACCATCTTTCCAGTTTTTTCTTCAAATGACAGCCACACAATATTCAGAAATGCTTTCCAATTACATCATTCCCTTATGGAAGGTCTGCATGGTTTCCACTGACTCAAAATAAACTCCTGCTTGGGCCTCACTTCTGCTTCAGAAGGAGCCTTCTTAACAACTGTTCTGAACCAACACCTATGAAAATCAGCCACCTACCTTCACCCAATTATAATGTAAATGTACATTTCTTTCTTTCTTTCTTTCTTTCTTTCTTTCTTTTTTTCTATTTGAAGAGAATTTGAAAATACAGAAGAGCTTAAAAATAAAATTATATTTTTTAAAGAATTACCTTTTGGGCCAGGTGCAGTGGCTCACACGCCTTGGGAGGCCGAGGCGGGCGGATCACCTGAGGTCAGGAGTTTGAGACCAGCCTGGCCAACATGGTGAAATCCTATGTCTACTAAAAATACAAAAATTATCCAGGTGTGGTCCCAAGCGCCTGTAATCCTAGCTACTCGGAAGGCTGACGAAGGAGAATCACTTGAACCCTGAAAGGTGGAGGTTGCAGTGAGTCAAGATCGTGCCCCTGCACTCCAGCCTGGGCGACAGAACAAGACTCCCTCTTAAAACACACACACACACACACACACACACACACACACACACAACCTTTCAATCCCTTAGTCCGTTGAAAGTTTCCATGATCTGACCCAGGCAATGTCTGCAGGCCCGTCTCCCAGGGGGTCCCTCCAAATATCTGAAACAAAGCCTCAAGGTTTATTCATCATTTTCCAAACATGCCACCCTCTCTCCTGCCCATGTGCCTTTTCCCAACCTGAAATGCTCTTTTGCCCATTTCTCACCTGCTCAACTTTCAAAAGCAGCTCTTCTGTGAGGCCATCCCTGGTTTCTCTCCACACACCCCTCACTCCTAGTTAGAAGTAATTTCTCTTTCTCCTAAATTCCCACAAAATTTTCCCCTTTGTTTAGCACAGATTGTCTCCCCACTAAGTTGTTGAGCAAACGTGGACTGATGGGTCAGTTACTGGGACAGGCAGGATTGGTGAAGTCATCAGGATGATGAGATTTGAGGAGGGCAGAGGGTCCGGGAGGGCACAGTGACGTCAGCACATCTGGGCTAGCATCAGGTGTCCCCGCTCCCTGGCAGCAAGAACTTGGTGGACTCCCTCCGTGCCCACCCAGAGCCCCTTGGTGATGGCTGTTGCCTGCGGTCCCCTCTAACTCACAGCTTCTTGACCTATGAGCCTGGGAGGTGACGTAGCCCCCTGGGAGTGCCCCATCCCATTTTGATAATGGCTAATTCTGGGGTACAAAAGCCTGACTCCTTTGCTCAAGTTGTGCAACTTCTTGGTCAGATTTGGGTTCCAGAGACCCTCTCTGCAGCCCTCCACCCTCAGTGGGCCAAGGCAGACTCCACCTGAGACCCCAGCTCCTTCCTGTCCCTCTCTGAGTGCCCTCACTCCCTGAGCATTCCAGAGAGAGCACCCTCAGGAAGTCACTGCACCTGAAGCCCTGGCCCATCATTTGGCCTTGTACCAACTTTATGTTCTCTCTGTGACCTATTCCCCTATCTCTGAACTGGAGATACAGTTCTCTCCCACAGCTGTGAATAAGGACTGTGGAAGCACTTAGTTGGAGATTGGGAAATTACAGTTCCATTCAGTGCTCCTGGAATCTGAACCTGAGTCCTCAGGAATGCAGTCCCCAGAGGCAGGCAGTTAGCAGTGCTGTGGTGGAGGTGGGTGTGCGGTGCCCTCCCTGGAAGGGAAGGAGAGCTTTGCAGTGAATGCAGCTCAACCTCAGACACCCCATCCCCTCTGCCTCACCTTAGTGAACTTTAATAATCAGTCTACCTTTACTGTTGACCGTGGACCTATCTTTCTTTTTGTTTTGTTTTGTTTGTTTGTTTGAGACAGAGTCTCACTCTGTCGCCCAGGCTGGAGTACAGTGGCGCAATCTTGGTTCACTGCAAACTTTACCTCCCAGGTTCAAGGGCTTCTCCTGCCTCAGCCTTCTGAGCAGCTGGGATTCCAGGCACCCACCACCACACCCAGTTAATTTTTATATTTTTAATAGAGGCGGGGTTTCACCATGTTGGCCAGGCTGGTCTTGAACTCCCAATGTCAGGTGATCCACCAACCTTGGCCTCCCAAAGTGCTGAGATTACAGATGTGAGCCACCGCACCCAGCCTCGTAAACCTATCTTTCTGGATTCATTCATAAATTATTTCTAAGTGATTGCTGTGTGACCCCAAGAAACTAGGACTTCTAGACACTCCACTGTTGATCAATAAGCACTGACTTAATGTTAAAGTCATCTAGTGAGGGGAACACTGGCCTAGTTTCAACCTGTGTGCTCATAACAAGAGGACGATGGTGTAGAAAGTCTGATAAGATGAACGCACCGCAGGGGAGATGGGGTGCTAGCCCGGGGAATTGGGGCCCAGGAGGAGAGAGACAGGAATGGCTCACATTTGTCTGCAGAATACATTTCCCATTTGTTTCATGGCACACTAACCACGGTGCAGCTGTGATTTGCGGGTCTATTCAGTCCTTGGCTGCTTTACATTTTGATTCTTAAGCACTGAGGCTTCTGCTTTCTTAGAATTTAAAAGCCCTGTTCATAGAATGTGTTCATTTTCAAGTAGATAAAAGATCTTCCTACGGATCAACCAAGAGCATTTCATCTTTTCTTTCTGTGATACCCATCCCAAGGCATACAGCACAATTCAAGAAACAGACATCATCATTGTAGAGCGGAACATAAGCAGATGGTTTTCCAGTTCTGGCTATCTAAATACTGTGTCATCTGTGTTACATAATTCTTACAGAACGCACACTGCTCTAATTGTGCAGCACAGATCATGACAGATTGCTCCGTTTTTTGACATCATTTTCTTCATTGTTTGCTCTGTTCTGAGCTCAGGGAAACTAATTATGTCCAGGTGGGGTCCAGGTGCAGATATGTGTGCTAACTCCAGAGGGCCTGCTTACATATAAAATGGTTTTGCTGGAGTGATCTAGCTTTGAAAACTTGCTCTCTTGGCCCTTTTTAATAAGTGCTCATTTTTCTCTAAATATTCCCCCATCCCCATGCTGAGTAATGAGTAATTGAAGTTCTCAGGGAATGGAACCAGCTCTGAGAAGGAGAAGAGCATTCTCAGACTCCATTGCAGACGGTGGGCTGCCATTCCTCAGAGTCTCTCAGAAAAACCTGTCTTTAGCACACATGGTCTCATTCCTTAAATTATCATTCCCATGCATGATGCTGAGATGATTTAGCTTCACTTCAAGTTTAGAATGGAAAATCATACTTGTTAAGAAGATGTATTTCCTGTTATCAAAAGGAACTGGATGGCTGGATGGTGGTGATGGTTTCACAACAGTGTGAATGTACTGTCACTGAATTGTACACTTAAAAATTACTAAGATGGTACATTTTGTTATGCATATTTTACCACAGGGAAAAAGGAACTGGTACTGTTTTCAACTTCAAGAGGTGGGATTCACAGAAATTAGAGCAATATGCGAACTTCAAATCAGTAGTATTTACAGAATTCTTCTATTGGTTATTGTAGAGACCTACACCTTACATGGGCATAGAATTGCTTTATAGTTTGAAAACCACTTTTAATACCCTATTGTATTTTACCCTGTGTATTCAAGATAAGTAGGTTTATCACTATATAACAAATAAGGATTGTTGCATTATCTTTGCTACCTAAGAAATGACTCCAAGACCTAGCAGCTTAAGTATAATACTCATTTTGGCTGGGTGTGATGGCTCACACCTGTAATCCCAGCACTTTGGGAGACCGAGGCAGGCAGATCACTTTAGATCAGGAGTTCAAGACCAGCCTGGCCAATATGGTGAGACCCTATCTCTACTAAAAATACAAAAATTCGCCAGGCGTGGTGGCGCATGCCTATAATTCCAGCTACTTAGGAGGCTGAACTATGAGAATCACTTGAGCCTAAAAGGTGAAGATTGCAGTAAGCTGAGATCATGCCACTGCACTCCAGCCTGGGCAACAGAGCAAGACCCAGTCTCAAAAAAAAAAAACTTATTTATTTTACTCCACCATCTGCAATTATGTTCAGGGCTTGGCAAAAATGGCCACCTCTGCTCCATGAGCATCATTTGAGGTAACCCAAAGAGACTAGAGGATCCACTTCCAAGAATGGTTCCCTCACATGGCTGGCAAGTTAGTGCCAGCTATCAGCTGGGATCTCAATCAGGGATTTGAGCAAGGGGTCTCAGTTCTTCTCCACATGGGCCCCTCCACAGGGCTGCTGGGGCTTTCTACAGCGCAATGGCTAGGCTCCAGAAGTAGGTATTTCAAAAGACAGGATGAGGTAGCTCTTAGTCTTTTAAGACTTGGGTGGAGGATCCGGCACATCTTCACTTGCACGGTATGCTCTTCATCAAAGCAGCTGCAGGGCCTACCAATCTCCCAGGAAAGGAGACGTGGACACAATATCTTGAAAGAAAGATTGTCAACCAATTTGTCTCCATCTTTAATCTGCCTGAAGGATGTCAAGACTTGGAGTAGTTGGCTATGGTTACTCAGAGATGTGACCCTTGATTTTCTCCATGAAATTTCTGGATTGGTGTGATTATTTTGCACTAAAGTCCATCTAAGTCACTTTAAATGATTTTCTTCCCATGAAGTCTGTTGATAATCATGCTTAAACCACTTTCCTTCCTTTAAGTTAGAGTACAAGAGTGAGTTCTTAAGAATAATTTTTTCTACTACAGAGTGCTTTGAAACACATCTCTTCCATCTCTGAGATCTAGGTATATAGGTGAAATCCTTAATTTAGTTTCTGCCAATGATTTAAACACTATTTTTATCATAATATTTATCACCACCAAATGTATACAAATGCAAAATCATGTGTCCTAAATCTAAGTGGTTTTAATATCATAAATGCCATCTTTATCAGATTATCTCAAGAAGTGAATTCATTTGATGTTACCTAAAAATCTTAAAAGATTACAAATGTCCTATTACAGTTGTGTTTTTATGATATGAAGCTCCTACTTTAGAGTGAAGCTCTTGTAGGTGAAATAACAATTTTGCTTTGAATAATTTTACCTTGCAGCTAAATCTGCTGGGAATAAATCCTTCTATCAAGTGAGAGATACAGGCCTATGAGTGCTGCATGTTGACAAATAAGGTTGTTAAACCATGGAGACCAAGGAGAACATTCTCTACAATGAAGCGGTTGAGGTGGGGTCACCACCTTAACCAAAGGAACAGACTCCACACCCACATCACCAATGGTGTAACAACCTGATGATAAATGCCTCCCAGCATGACATAGTAGGAAGTAGACAGTACCAACTGTGAAATAATCTTGCCCAAAATGACTTGACTCTAATTGACCCTTAATATCTTTCAGTAATTCTTTCTCAGCTAGTTCCTCAACTGAACCACGGATCCACAGAAAATGAGTTGAGTGATGACTCAGTCAATTCTCCTAAGAATAGAACATAACTAGTACCATTCTACATGCATGGGGTAGAAGTTAATTCAGGACATAAAATGGGTACCTTTGAAAAATACACCTCAATTTTCTTATGGGTCCCTGGTTGTGAAGGGTCAAGTTCAATGAGGAAATAATCAGACAAATCCAGAATTTGACATATTCTACAAAACAACTCACCTACTTTCTCCAAAGAGAAAATATCATGGCGGGAAAAAACGGTGATTATTAATTAAAGGAGTCTGAAGATTTCTGCCACAGTCGATGATTGTTTTTGCCTCTTTTTGACCTTTACAAGGATTCAGGCGGTCTGTACTCTTGTATCAAGCTTCTTTCACTCAACATGTCTCAGATTCAAGATGCAACATCTCTTTCCTTTTGTTGCTGTGTAGCATTCCTTTGTACACATATGCCACAATTCAGTTATCTATTTTATTGTTGATGGATGTCTGTGACATTTCCAGCTTGGGGACATTGTGAATAAAGCTGCTGTAAACATTCTTGCACCGGTCTTTGATGGCATGTGCAACTCTTGTGTGTAGACTAAGAAGAGGCATTGCTGGTTCAAAGGGTCAGTATCTATTGAAGGGTTTTAAATACTGCCAACAATTTTCCTAAGTGGTTCAACCAATTTGCACTTTCAGCCAAAGGATCCGGGAGGTTTAGTTGTTTCATATCCTTGCCCCTTCTACAGGATGGGGAAGAGGTCATACTGACAGGGAAACAGTCTGAGGCAACCTTCTGGGGCAATGAAAATATTCTGTATGTCAACCTGATTGATGGTCACATAGGGGTCAAAATTTTTACATAAGTAGGTAAAAATTCATTGAGGTACAGGTTTAAGGTTATACACTTGTATGTAGGTTCTATCTACCTCAATGAGAGATGAGAGAGCAAGAGATTAAAAAGACAATGACCAAACGTAATGGGTGAAACTTGACTAGCTCCTGGTTCAAACTAAAAACACTTATCAAAGACAGTTTTGAATCACTTGGAGAAGTTTTAATACAGCCTGGATATTAGACGTTGTTAGGGAATTCTTTTTCATTTTCTTAGGTGTGATTGTATTGGGGTTATTTAGGAGAATGTTCGTATTAGGAAATGCATGCTGGGGTATTTAATTAGGGGTAAACTGTCATGCTGTCTGTAACTCACTTTCTAATGTTTCAGCAAGTGTGTGTGTGTGTGTGTGTGTGTGTACACAGAGATAAAAATAAAACAAATATGGAAACAATGTTAACCATTGTTGAATCTAGGTGGTGGATATGAAGTTGTTTATTATGTTATTTTTTTCAACTTTTCTGTGTATTTAAAACTTTCCAAAACAAAAATAAAATGTGTTTGGGGGAAGGTATAGAGAGTTGAAGTGACCAGCTTAAAATGACATGGTAACTAAGGAGAAGACCCTAAAATAAAAACCTAGCCATCTTGACCCTCTCTGTGCCATCCTGTACATTGCTGCTTCCTGGTGTTAAAGACTGATTGTTAAATTTGAATATGCTTTTTAAAATGTACTTCCTTCTACAAAGTGCTTCCAACAGTCTAACAGGAAAGCACAAAGACACCCCTAGATTTCTCTTATAAATAAACTTGCATTCTGCCTGCAAATCAAACCTCCCCCTGCCCCCATCTCTCGCCTGTTACATAGCTACTTTCAAAATCACTCCACAATCATTTGACCCATGTCCATATTCCCTTTTTCTAATGCAAAAGCTAAATTGAAAGCTAAGCAGCCCTGGCAGTCCACAAAGCCCCATGATTTCTGCCCCGAGCGGGAGGGGACCCGGTGAACGCCGCGCCTCTGTTTCAGGTTCACTGCCCAGCTGCCGCGCTCAGCCGAGCTTCTCAGGTGGCTGGGCCACTTTGAAGGTTTACTTTCAATTAAAAAAAAAAAAATAAGAAAAGCCAAATCAGCAGCTGTCAGGGATGCAGGAGAGATTTATTCTGGGTGGTCAAAGGGGAGCATGGCCAGCAGTAAAGGCCTGAAGGTAGGCAGGAAGGAAATTCAAGCTGGAGAGAGAAATTCCTCCTGGCAAGGTCAGCCAGTGCAGGGCTAGTCCTTCTGGGTAAGGCTGCCCGATTCCTATTCTGGACTTGCTCAAAAGGGGGCCGAGGAGTCGGCTTGCAGACACTTGGAGGGTGGGTTTGGAGAGGGAGACTGTCCAGGGGGAGCCTTGAAAGCAGAGCTTATTAATCAGATGAAACCAGGCCTGAGGGATCCAAACATGACTGATTTTCAAATTGCTTCCTGATTCAAAAGCTGGCGTTGCCCACCTCAAAATGTGATGAGAGGTGAAGAGGCCAGGTCCCTGGGCAGTTCTGCACGCATCGAGCTTCCATTGAAGTCGGCCTGTGTGCAGAAACGGAGCAGCTGTGCAGAGCAGAGCTGGAGTGGGGGGCTGTGGTTTTATCACCTTTCATTTCCTGTCTCAGTTCTGATATGGCTTTAGACGTTTCACATGCAAGTGTGAAAACTAACGTGTGCTTTGCAGAAGGGATCAGCCAAGTGCCCCACTAACCCTGATCAACGCCCTAGTAACTTCTAGAACCAATCAGTCAAGCTATACGCATGGGTTTTAAAATATTCTCAGCCCCTCTTCCCTGTTTACACCCATGTTATTTATCCGGGTGTAAACAGCGCAATCCCGGAAGTAATTAGAATATGGAAACTCGAGTGGGTTCCATGCCCTCTCCATTTCCTCTGGACGTGGTAATTATCCATGTTATACTGGCTAGTGTCTTACCATGGGCAATAAGGGTAACCACTGAAGCTGTCAGTTATGCTAATAGACATTGCCCAAATATCCCAGACCTCATTAGATATTTAAAATACATATGTGTTTTTTATAGTTATATATACATCGTAAACACCTATATTTATTTTATTTTTATATATAGTTTAAATACCTCATTCGGTATTTAAAACACATATATGTGTATTTAAATATATATTTAAAATACAGATATATATGTATTTAAATAAATATATATGTATATATAAAATATATATATTTAAATAAAATATATTTAAAATACAGCTATGTATACATTTAAACATGTGTATTTAAATAAATACATATACATACATATAAAATATATAGGTATTTAAATATATATTTAAAATATAGATATATGTGTTAAATATACGTTTTTAAAATACATATATATACACACATATAGACAGAGACTTAATTTTTTAAAAGCAAACAAAGTTACAATGAATTAAGCCCATTTCGTCTGATTTCCAGATGTGGACCTTCTTGTACCCGTCCTGTTGTTTTTGACAGTTCCCAAAGAGAAGGCCTCGCACACATCCATAAACCAGTCCGACCAGGGAAGTCAGCCAGAAGCAGCCACCCTCTTCCAAGTTGTGGCTCTGGTTCTCCCTTGTCCTTGTCCACCACGTGGGCCTCCTGGGTGGGGAAGCCCCAGCGCTGCCAGTGCCCATCTGGAGAATCCAGTGGTTACGAAGGCCTCCAGATGACACGTTTCTTCGACGGGAGCTCAACATTCCAAATGGGTTGTCAAAATGCTGGGTTCCTTGCCTCATGGACGAAAATGATTTCCTCTCTGACTCTGTGTCACCTTGTGACATCTGGTCACTAAGGCAGCTCTGTTATGCCCAGAGAATCACAAAGTGTCTTTTGAAAGGTTTTATCAACTTCCGCATTTTTAAAATAATTTCATAACTTCTGGTCATCATTCTTCTATCCAGAGGAGTTCAAGCATAAGCCAAGAAGATAATTACATTATCCATTGCTTTCTTTTTCTTCCTGTTTCTTCCCAGTTTTTTTCCCCCACTTTTCTTCCCAGATTTTCTTCCTGAAAATAAATTTCTCTTTCTCAAGTTACAGAACAAAATCTCGTGAGATTTTTAATATACAAAACACATATTCATAGAGATGGAATGAAGGTATTAACTGTATTAACACTATCTGGGACTCTCCCTAGTCAGTCACAATTTTTAATAAATCTAAAAAGCCAAGTCGGGCACAGTGGCTCACACCTGTAATCCCAGTACTTTGGGAGGCCACAGTGGGTGGATCACCTGAGGTCTTAAATTTGAGACTAGCCCATTCAACATGGTGAAACCCCGTATTTACTAAAAATACAAAAATTAGTTGTGCGTGGTAGCACAGGCCTGTAATCCCAGCTACTCCGGAGGGAGGCTGAGGCAGAGAATCACTTGAACCTGAAAGGTGGAGGTTGCAGTGAGCCAAGATGGCACCACTGCACTCCAGCCTCGGTGACAGAATGACACTCTGTCTAAAAAAAGAGAAACAGGTTTCTGTTGTGAATTATAAATAATGCCTACAATATGAAATAGATCAATCCTGAAATTTTGACCTTAGAACAATTTTCACCAAAATGTACATCATATCCCTATTAGCATCTATTATATTATCAAAGACAGTTTCATAAAAGCAAAAATTTGGGTGTAAGAGATGCCCCAATTTAAATAATATAGAATATGTGGGGTAAGATAAAGATGTTCTGGGGAAGGAGTAACATATATCTTTATGTGAAGGAATGGTACAAATGTAAGAGGTTAGTAGATGTTTTGATACAACTTATAGAAACAGTAAAGGTCACCCCAAAATGCATGCACTGCCTCAATGACCAGGAAGGAAGTCACCACGTGGCTAAAGATAAACATTTAAAATGTGTAATTAGAGGCCAGGCACAGTGGCTCACACCTGTAATCCCAACACTTTGGGAGGCCAAGGTAAGAGGATCACTCGAGCTCAGGAGTTGGAAATCAGCCTGGGCAACATGGTGAAGCCCTGTCTCTACAAAAAACACAAATTAGTCAGATGAGGTGGTGTGAGCCTGTAGCTTCAGCTACTCGGGAGGTTGAGATGGGAGAATCGCTTCAGCACAGGACGGCGAGGCTGCAATGAGCTGAGATTGTGCCACCGCACTCCATCCTGGGTGACAGAGTGATGCCCTGTCTCAAAATAAATAAGAAATAAAATGTGTAACTAGAGTCATGGAACATGGTGTAATTTGAAATTAGAAAGTATTTTTGTAATAAAAATAATATCACTCTTTATACCCTAATCATATAATTACAAAAGAAGCTCTGTTGCTTCTTTCGGGATTGGGCATTAACTAGAACTGAGCTGCAATACCAACTTTAGCCAGTAGATAGTGCTTTCTTAAGGGAAGAAAAGACTGGAAGTCGAAAATTCTGCTTTTATGAAGACGTTTGAAGTTAGAGAGCTTGAATTTATTGGATACTTTTGGACATGTGGTTTTTACTAAGAAATAGACGGCTACTTCGAGAGATCACTGGGAACTGGGGATGTAAGAGCAGATATAAGAGAAAAGCCAACAGAAGAACTGTTTAGGGAAGTTGAGCATAGGTTTGTGAATGGGTAAGAAAGTACTTTTTTTCAGTGGATTTTGGGGAAGATTTTGTTAAGATTTTGGAGGTCCTGGAGTGTGGCAATTTTTTAAAAGCCAAAAGCTTTTGGGCGGGGCGCGGTGGCTCACTCCTGTAATCCCAGCACTTTGGGAGGCCAAGGTGGGGTGGATCACCTGAGTTCACAAGTTCGAGACCAGCCTGGCCAATGTGGCGAAATCCTGTCTCTACTAAAAATACAAAAATTACCCGGGCGTAGTGGCAGGTACCTGTAATTCTAGCTACTCAGGAGGCTGGGTCAGGAGAATCGCTTGAACTCGGGAGGCAGAGGTTGCAGTGAGCTGAGATTGTGCCACTGCACCCTAGTCAGGGAGACAGAGAGAGACTTCATCTCAAAGAAAAAAAGAAAAGGCTGGTAGCTTTTAATATTGTTAGGAAAGATTCACGAATGACACTAATGGCATAGGTAGAGAAAAACTTTTCTACTTACCTTATAGTCTCAGGGGATTTTAAGGGATTCCTGAGTAATGTCTAGGGACAGTGGGGTATGTGTGGATGTGTGTGTGTGTGTGTGTGTAATGTGGATGGGGGGGAGGTGGATGGGGGTTGGTCGTGTGGTGTGTGGAGTGGATATTAGGTGGATATGTGTGGATTGGTGTGAGCCTGTGTCTGTGTGGGTGAGCAGAGTGCGTCACGCGTGGGGAGGGCAAGTGTGGGGGTGGATGTAGCGGAGTGTGTGTGCACAGGTATGCCCTCATGTGAGCCCCTGGGGAGAAGGGGAGCTTCTAGCAGGGGAAAAGGAGAAGTCATTGTTTTATCATATTTATAGAGCGTTTATGTAGCCTTAACTGATTTTCTGAGTTTAATTTAATACAAAATATTGAGAATTGAGGGGGCTGTGATCAGACTGCTTTACACTGTAACACAAAACAACCTTACCCGTGTGCTCAGTGGCTGCCCGGACAGAATTAGAACAGAGAAAAACTATGTGGAGCTACTGCCATCTAGTGGACAACATAAAGACTGCTGATGTGGATGGGGGAAAGACTCCTTAGGATGGAATTTTGTTGATTCAGATTTGCTTTTTGGTTTTTGTTTTGTTTGTTTGGGCTTTGTTTGTTTGATATTTTTTGTTTTTTGTTTTTCTTTTTTGAGACAAGAGTCCCTCTCTGTGGTCCAGGCTAAAGTGCAGTGGAGCGATCTCGGCTCACTGCAGCCTCAACCTCCTGGGCTCAAGTGATCCTCCCACTTCAGCCTCCTGAGTAGCTGGGACTACAGGTGCCCGCTACCACGCATGGCTAATTTTTGTACTTTTTGTAGAGATGGGGTTTCACCATGTTGCCCAGGCTGGTCTCCAACTCGTGACCTCAAATGATCTTCCCACCTTGGCTTTCCAAAGGCTGGGATTACAGGTGTGAGCCACCGCGCCCAGGCGGTTTTTGATTTGATTTGATTCAGTTTTTTGTTTGGTCCACTTACCAGTCACCTCCTTCTACAAGCTCTGTCTTATTAACTTCCCTGTGTGAGAATGGTGTGAACAGAGCCTCCTGAGAGTGGAGAGACAGAGTGGGATGAAGCTTCAGCGCCTGGAATTTGAATTCAGGGATCTGAATTCAAGTTCTAGCTTCAGCACCCGCTGATTGTGCTATCGAGGCAAGTCATCTACTCTCTTCATTCATTCGTTTCTAAGGAATGAGGCCATTAATCCTGTGCTGGCAGAGTAAGCACCATACCTAAATTTCTGCATTGTCATTATCCATGCAAATCCTATTTCAGCCTTCTTCAGTCAAAGCCTTGTTTATACAATGTCTGGGACATCAGGTATACGGCCTTCCTTGCCATAGGACTAGGTTGCCTGAAAAGATATAGGGCCAAGCACGGCCGCTCTGCAGGGGGACAGCTATAGGAGCACTGTCCTCTCTTGCATCCCTACAAATATTACTATAAAAGAAACAATTAATCAAGCTATGTCACTTCATTGTGGCGCACATTCATGCTCAAGTTCCTGTTGACTCCGTGCCAGACAATCTCTAACTCCTTAAAGGCAAGCGCTCTGCCTACCCTGTCCCCCAATACCCACTCTGTGCTATGAACTTGGATAGGGGCTATTGTCTCGAAGCAGCAGGCATTTTCCTCAGTCTCGAGAATGGACTAGAAGAATACGGCCTTTCAGAATTTCAGATCATCCATGTGACGCTAGATGGAAAAAAAAAAAAAAAAAACTGTACTCACACCAACTTGATACCAGAAATGAGAGGCCAGGAAAAGCAGAACATGCCACCACCCACCTAACTGGGCCATGACCCAGATGTCCTACACTGGGGGCAAGGAAACAGAAAGGGTACAGTCATAATTTTAAAAACATTGGTTTCCAGTTATCTAAGAAGAAACTGATAAATGTCTTCCCATGGAGCATATCTTTTTGTTACATCTTTGTCTTACCTATTAGAAATTTTCAGTAAGGGTGAACATCAGAAAATTGTTTCCAGAATTACCCTAAACTTTTTTTGCAGGATGTTTTCTTTTATGGTCAACTGTGACCTTTAGTAAGAGAGCAGAGAACAGGCAGTATGGAAATTTGAAACGAGAGATAAAGCCGACTCCTTCTGCTAATCCTTTCACAGAGCTACAAATCTTGAACCAAACAGGCTGGTTCTCTTTAAGGTCCTCTCTCTTCTCCTTTCATTCCCTCACAGAAGTAGAAGCAAGTGAAGAAATGACTATAAGTGTAAGCAAGGAGAAATGCAATTTTTTTAAAGGCCCTATTTCATACTTAATATAAAGTACATAACCAGTCCTTAGGTTGCAGTATACGATTTAACATGGTGCAGAGGCCGAATGAGGTAATTCAGGGAGAGACATTAGTAGCTAAGAATAGCTTGTTTTTCCCTGTGATGCTCATCCTCTTCCATTCTCTCAGTACAATTTTACTCTCTTGGGTGCCTCTCTATTGTTATGTTGCGTAGTTTATGATATTTCAAAATCAATTATCTTTACCACGAAATCATTTCTCAATAAATGCTCCTATTGAGAAGTACCCATGGCCTTAAAACAAATCTGTTTTCTTGCATAATAATGTTCAATCCACCCTCCCCTCTAGAGACTGGTTCAGAGACATGCACAAGATACCAAGATACCAGCTGGGCATTCCATTGATTTTTTCCAGCACTTTTTTTTCTCACTGTTACTAGGAGAGACCCTGTTTCTATCTGATTAAAAGGAACACAGGCATCCATCATTCCAGCCCTGTGCAGAAGCCAGCATGAGAAAATTAAGTTGTTGGAGTCTCTGGCTTTGGCCATCCCTGGGGTCAGCTCCCACCACTGTCTTCATGTACTTTGGTGATAAAAGCCAATTAGCTCGCTTTTGCCCAGGTGGTTCAAATTGTGTTTCTGTCATTTGTAACCAAAGGAATCCTAATGGATGGACCCCGCAGAACATAAAATTTCCAACTTTCTGTTAGAATGTTTGTACTTTCCAGGGTACTCACTAAAGTAATGTCGTGAGTCACTCTCTTTTTACTTGTAGAGTAGGGGTAGCAATCTAGATGTCGAAAGGGAAGAGACAGGCAAAATGTTTTTTTTTGTTGTTTTTTTTTTGTTTTGTTTTGTTTTGTTTTTTTTGAGACAGAGTCTTGCTCTGTCTCCAGGCACCGGGCTGGAGTGTAATGGCGCTATCTTGGCTAACTGCAACCTCCACCTCCCAGGTTCAGCAATTCTCCTGCCTCAGCCTCCCGAGTAGCTGGGGCTACAGAGCAAATTGTTTTCTTAAGGGAATGCGGGCCTAATATTACTGAATTCCAATTTTTTCAGGCAGAAAAAAAGCTAAAATCCCAATTTTAAGGAGAAATTTTTCAATTTATAATTCGTAACAACAAATTCAAGTGATTGTATTGACCAGATACATCCATGAACCACTCTCTCGGAACCTCTGTTACGAAATATAGAGTGAACTCCCAATTTCAGAGCTGAGCTGAGTTCCTCATTCCTCCCTCACCTCTGTCACCAATACAAAAAAATGTTAGACACGTAGTAAGCACTGCTGACAACAGCAGAGAAAACTTCACTGGAACAAGGGTGCTGGGTTTGGCAGCCAAGTCACTCAGCGTACCTACCTAATGGAACATGATTTGAATTTGTGCTTTACAAAAACTACAAATTACTAGCCAGTGTGATGGCTCACACTCATAATCCCAGCACTTTGGGAGGCCAAGGTGGGCGGATCACTTGAGGCCAGGAGTTCAAGACCAGACTGGCCAACATAGGGAAACCCTGTCTCTACTAAAAATACAAAAGTTAGCTGGGCACAGTGGCACATGCCTGCAGTCCCAGCTACTTGGGAGGGTGAGGCAGGAGAACTGCTCGAACCCGAGAGGCAGAGGCTGCATGAGATGAGATTGTGCCACTGCACTCCAGCCTGCATGACAGAGTGAAACTGTCTCAAGAAAAAGAAAAGAAAAAGAAAACTACAAATTACAATATGTTGTGGAGTAGCAGGCTGCTTATGGTACAGTTGAAACTGTAGGTGTGAAATCCCTAAAGGCCAAAGTTCTACTTTATCATGCTCAAACACAAGAGGCTTTTGCCAGTTATTTCTCTGTTGTCTATAAGCTTCAACCCCACTGTTTTAGACACCACACCATAAGGCTAGAGCTAGGAGTCACATCTTATTTCTCAGTCTCTCTCATCAGCTGGCTTTTAGTTAGCTTCCACCAATGGAAAACACTGGCAAGAAATAGGAAGACAGAAGTACTGAGAAGAAACACAGCGCTTCCAGAGTGAGTTGGCTTCCCTCCAGCAGCAGTGCACAGAAAGCCTCCTACCTCAATGTACCTCATCCGAGGTACTAGCAGCAGCTGCCACGACTGTCCCCTCAACCCCACGTGGCAGTCTGAGCACTAGCTGGCCCCACCCATTGGGATGCCCAAGCCCCTAACCACAAAGCATCACAAATCAATCAGAAATCCAAGCATCAGTCCTCCAGAGACTTCTCCAAGGTCCTAGATTTTGCTGACATCATTTCTCCCCTTATATTCTCTCAATTCCTAAAGATGTTAGCTGTTTTCTCAAAGTATTAATCTCTGGGTTAACCAATTCCCTGTATTAAATTCCTTCTGCTTAAAATAATTAACATGGTTTCTCTTTTCTTCATTCAACTTTGACTGATAGCAATTATTACAATAAAAATTTACTTTGTATGCTAGAATTTCTTTTTCTGAAATCACAATGTGAAAAAGAGTTTCTTCAAATACCAAGATCTTTACTACAGGAAAATTGTTACCAAAAAGCCACAAAAATAGCTCTGTAAAATCCCTATTAGAGCCGAATGCAGTGGCTCATGCCTGTAATCCCAGCACTTTGGGAGGCCAAGGTGAGTGAATCACCTGAGGTCAGGAGTTCAAGACCAGCCTGGCGAACATGGTGAAACTCTGTCTCTACTAAAATACCAAAATTAGCTGGGTTTGGTGGCAGGTGCCTATAATCCCAACTACTAGGGAGGCTGAGACAGGAGAATTGCTTGAACCCAGGAGGCAGAGGCTGAAGTAAGCCAAGATTGCACCACTGCACTCCAATCTGGGCAATAGAGTGAGACTCCATCTCAAAAAAAAAAGAAAAAAATAGCTCTTAGGATACTTCAGCTACTTATGTTGAAAGCTTCATCACTCATAAAAACACTTGACCAGTGGAGCACGGTGGCTCACACCTATAATCCCAGCACTTTAGGAGGCTGGGGTGGTGGATTGCCTGAGGTCAGGAGTTCATGGCCTGCCTGACCAACATGGCAAAACCCCATCTCTACTAAAAATACAAAAATTAGCAGGGCATGGTGGTGGGCACCTGTAATCCCAGCTACTCAGGAAGCTGAGGCAGGAGAATTGCTTGAACCCAGGAGACAGAGATTGCAGTGAGCCGAGATCACACCACTGCACTCCAGCCTGGGCGATAGAGCAAAACTCCATCTTGAAACACAACAACAACAAAAAAAACCACCTGACCTACAGTGTCATTCCTAATCAGCATTTATATCCCAAAGCACTCTTTACTCTTCAGGAGTCCATTTCTACACATACCAATGGAAGCCAATACTTAGGAGCCAATATTCTTAGGAATATTCTGCCAATTATGCCAGTGGATCTGGATCTGGATTTGAGATGAGCAAATATTTAAAAATCAGACTTTATGGGGCCAGGCGCGGTGGCTCACGTCTGTAATCCCAGCACTTTGGGAGGCCGAGGCGGGTGGATCACGAGGTCAAGAGATTGAGACCATCCTGGCCAACACGGTGAAACCCCGTCTCTACTAAAAATACAAAAAAATTAGCCAGGTGTGGTGGCGCGCGCCTGTGGTCCCAGCTACTTGGGAGGCTGAGGCAGAAGAATCGCTTGAACCCAGGAGGTGGAGGTTGCAGTGAGCCGAGGTTGCGCCACTGCACTCCAGCCTGGCGGCAGAGCAAGACTCCGTCTCAAAAAAAAAAAAAAAAATCAGATTTTATAAGCCAGCCATATTTAGGGGAGAGGACAGTTCTCATTCTAGAACAGAACCCCTCATTTTATGAAAGCATTTGCCTGATGATATCTTTAGAAATTTATATGTGCAAATATATGTTTCCAAAAAAACGAGATTACATTATGGTTTTTTTTTCTTTAGAAACATCTACGTGGATATGGTTTGAATTTGTGTCCCCACCCAAATCTCATGTCAAATTGTAATCCCCCATGTTGGAGTCAAGGCCTGGTGGTGACTGGATCATGGGGGCAGATTTCCCCATTGCTGGTCTCATGACAGTGAGTTCTCAACAGACCTGGTTGTTTAAAAGTGTGTAGCACCTTCCCCTTCTCTCTCTTCCTTCTGCTCTGGCCGTGTAAGACATGCCTGCTTCGTCTTCACCTTCTGCCATGATTGTAAGCTTCCCAAGGCCTCCTAGACATGTTTTCTGTACAGCCTGATGACCTGTAAGACAATTAAACCTCTTTTCTTTATAAATTACCCAGTCTTAGGTAGTTCTTTATAGCAATGCTAGAAAGAACTAATACATTCACCAAACTAATAATTATGGCTACACCTTGTATATAGGAATTGTTGTAGTAATGTCTTTTCTTCTTACAATAAGTACACATTGCTTTTATTATCATGGAAAACATATTTTAAAGTTCCTCTAGTGCATATTTTAAATACTGAAATTTTAAAGCTGGGATTCACCTACCATTTGAATGAAAATGCCTCAAGTATGCTATGCCTTTTCAGTAAGCATCTACTGAGCATCTATGGCGTGCCTGGTAGTGTACTAAAAGAACCCCAAAGTAAAATTCCTGTTCCTGGAGAATCTAAACCTTACTGGCATAGTTCATAGGCATGTTTACAATAAGTAGCCAATACATGATAGACCCTCAGTAAACACTCGTTGAATGAATACACACATGTATCATCCTAGGATTTATTCTTCAAACTCTCGTTTCATAGAAGATTAGCTTCATTCAGTTTATTTATCACACATATATCATATTCCATCACTTCTAAGACACATATTGTCCACTTCTGAACTCTAAAATCAGAATGAAGCTTATTATCAATGTGACTTTTTTAAAGTATTGTATCAGACAATTTGCAGCATTTTCTCTTTTATAATGCTTGGCTGTCTCCCCACCCAAATCTCATCCTGAATTGTAACTCCCACAATTCCCATGTGTTGTGGGAGGAACCCCATAGGAGGTGATCGAATTATGGCAGTGGGTCTTTTCCGCACTGTTCTTGTGATAGTGAATGAGTCTCACAAGATCTGATGCTTTTAAAAACAAAAGTTCCCCTGCACAAGCTCTCTCTTTGCCTGCCGCCACCCATGTAAGAAGTGACTGGTTCCTCCTTGCCTTCCACCATGATTGTGAGACCTCCCCAGCCATGTGTAACTGTAAGTCCATTAAATCTCTTTTTCTTCCCAGCCTCAGGTATGTCTTTATCAGCAGCATGAAAATGGACTAATACAGTAAATAAAACAACGATATGTCTTTTCTTGACAGCATCTTAGATTGAATGAAATACAATACATATTATATTTCATATATACTGTAGAAAATACATGTAAATACTTAGGCATGCGCCCCCTAGGGTTCAACTGGGAAAAGTTTTCATAAGACTACTCCATTCCATGAACATTCAAGCCCCCAGTGATCACATGAAATCCACAACTACTAATTTATTTAAATGTTAAAATCAACAGCAGACAAGTAGCAAGTTTATAAAAATGTGTGCACTTAAGAGAGTTTATTTCTCAAAATTTTCAAATTACTATTGTTAAACATGTTATTTCTCATATTGAACTTTGATGTAAGGCATAAGAGTATATAAAAATTATGTACATTTCTAAGCACTCATGTACTTCCAAGACTTGTATTTTAGTGTTTGAAGTTAATCAAAGGCTTAAAGTTTCTAAGAAACATAAAAATGACTAAATTGTGTAAGAACTGCAAAGTTATAAAAGAAACACCAATAAAATCTTACAGGAAAGATGAAATTAACTACGAGAAAAAAATGAAATTTTGTGAGAAAGACAGACATAGAACACTTCAAGAAAGAGAACAATTTAAAAATGTTTAGTGGGGCATGGTGGCAAGTGCCTGTGGTCCCAGCTACTACAGAGGCTGAAGTAGGAGGATTGCTGGAGCCAGCAGTCAAGGCTGCAGTGAGCTGACAGCATACCACTGCACTCCTGCATGGGCAACAGAGCAAGACCCCATCTCAAAAGAAAATTTTTAAAAAGTACAAAACATCACCAAACTATGTGAATGTGATTTCATCAGTAAAATATAACCTATACTAACCACATAATAAAGGAATAACTCTGAAGAATGCAATGTAAAATACTAAGCAAATGCACTGAAGACATTACATAAATGCAACAGTATTTTAAAATAATAATTGACATCCAGGCAATAATTATTATGGTGGCTCGTGCCTATAATCCCAGCACTTTGGGAGGCCAAGGCGGGAAGACTGTTTCATCCCAGGAGTTTGAGAGCAGCCTAGGCAACATGACGAGACCCTGTCTTATCAAAATAAAAAAAAATTCCAGCCTGGCCAATGTGGCAAAACCCCATCTCTACTAAAAATATAAACATTAGCCAGGCATGGTGGCATGCACCTGTAATCCCAACTACTGGTGGCTGAGGCAAAGGAATCGCTTGAAACTAGGAGGCAGAGATTGTATTGAGCCCAGATCATGCTACTGCACTCCAGCCTGGATAACAAAGCAAGAATCTGTTTAAAAAAAAATGTTTTTAATGTTTTTAAAAAAAAATTATTGACATCCAGCCTGGGCAACACAGTGAGACTTCATCCCTACAAAAATAATTTTTTAATTATCCAGGTGTGGTGGTGAGTACCTGTAGTCCTAAATACTTGGGAGGCTGAGGCAGGAGGATTGCTTGAGCCAAGGAGTTCAAGGCCACAGTGAGCTATGATTGCATTACTACACTCCAGCCTGAGAGACAGAGCAAGACACTCTCTTAAATAAATATTTTTAAAAATAATTATTATTGACATCTACTAGTTCAGTGACTGTATACCAGGTCTGTCTAGTTTAATCATGTAGTCCCTTCACCATCTCTTAGCCTTCCTCTTCCATATTTTCTAACAAAAAGAAGCTGATGTGGAAGCTGGAAGAAGAGAACAGGAAGAAATGGGACAAGCTGTACTTTCAACCATTGGTGACCGTTGTCCATCCCTTGCTTTCTGATCCTGTGACCACCAGTGCCTCCAAAATAACTTTACTGAGGACTTTTGAGAGCGGCAGTCATCAGCTCTTTCCTCTCCCACACTATGCTTTCTCCCTTCCTGGCATTAGGAATACAAAATCTGGAAACACACAGGAACTCACCTGGGCACATTCCCGTTCCCTGCTCTTGCCAGATCAAACCCCACCTCGCCCACCCACTGACCAGAAGAGAGCTGGGTGGTCCCAGCCAGGAGGCTCTTTTTCCTAGTGCATGCTTTAGGGAATGATTTTCAAACTGGCTAAGTTTCTATTACTACAAAATAAAAAAGAGAAATTCATTTAAAACTGTATTATACATGGAACATAGAAGGAAAACAAAAACTGGATTTTTGGGGGATTTTTAAATAATCAACATGATATTTACATCTAAAAGATAAGGAAGAGGTGATGACTAAGAACAATATAGTACTATTATGGCCACAAGTTTACAAAAATATTATCAATTCATTATACTGCTATTATGCACTGGAGTAATTTTCCATTGACTTCAAAGTACAGATTTGTTGGTAGAATGGAAAGGGTAAGATAAAGGCCAGATCCAATTCCTTTAGATGAGATTGAGACTAAAATTTACAGAAGTGAGAAAACTGTCTTTAAGAAGACACTGAGCGGTGTCGTGATGGTGGAAGTTGCTTTTTTATACAAAATATTTTCAAGAAAGTCTTTTGAAAGCGCTTGTGACACAATGGATACAAAAGAGGATTGACAAAGGAATTGAACCACTGAAGCCAAAATGCAATTTTGTACCAAACTGATTTAGGACCTGTTGCTGAGGAGTAAAATGAAAGAACAATTGTGAACAGAGAGTGCGGAGCCCAGCAAACAGCAAAAACCCCTAAGAGAATGGCCAGTGACTTGGCTAATCTCCTGGCTCTAAGCAGTTCAACATGTTCCCTTTGGTGAAGAGCTACAGAATCTGATTGGGAGAAGGAGCCCATTTTGGAAGCAATTCTATCGCTGTTCATCTTGGTTCTTAAGGAAAACATGAGACTGCTCTTTCTCCTCTGTCTCTCTGAATGAAGGGATGCAGCCACTTCTGTCACTGCAGGAAGAGATGTCCTTGAAGATAGTCTACCTCTGAATGACTGTCTACAGATGTTGGAAGAGACAGTGGTCAGTCCAGGATGGCTTTGGCACCTACTGAGATGATCACGCTTCCACAGGCTCCAATAAATATTCATGTTGAAATAAGTGACTAAGGTGACTGGGATCAGGAATTCCAAGAATGATGTGATGGCAAGGATGTACCATTCTGAAAAAAATCCAGGTTCACAGTCATTATATTCTTTCTTCCAAGACTCTGAAACTAGAATCACTGGCCCGTTCACTAAGAAGGCAAGCACCCAAACGGCCACCATCAGAGTGACAATCTTCAAGATCCCAGTGTACTGAGTTCTATAAGACACCTAGAAGAGACCAAATTATTTTCAATACAATAAATGCATATTGAATGTATAAAGTATCTCATAGGCCCTTAGAAATTTCAGGGATGTGCAAAGGATGGAGACATTAACTAACCTGGGTATCATAATGTGGACCAGGGCAGATGGTTCGACTTCAGCGGAGCCTGGGCCAAGATGCAAACTTTCTTAATGATTTTCAAGGGAGAAGACTGTAACCTTCAAGGTTAAATCTCTGATACTATAGAAAATATCAAAGCCAATGTCTAAAATAAGAAAGCAGTTTTTTTCTAATTGACACTAATCTGAATGTCAAACAACTGAAGTTGGGCACACCTTCCCACACTATTGCTCAATCTGTAGGCTGAGGCATTTTAATGAAATAGAGTAGTTGATAGGCAGAATGCATGACACATAGTGAGGGTAGGTGTTCTTTGATGATGTTTCATCAAACAAAGCAATATATCTTTGGAAATAGAGATACACATATGTAAAGAGAAATGCTGTTTCTCTGAATCACAGTGCCAAATGCATTTCTCACTATAGTCACAGTCAAAAAAGTTTGAAAGTCATTGCCTTATCTGATTCCAATATTCAGAAACAATCTACTCTGTAGTTTTTGCTGAGACTTCAAGGTGGAATCAAAAAGAGAAAGGATTCTTATCACTTCCAAGAAGATTAATCACAGACAAAAATACTTTTATTTTATTTTATTTTATTTAGATGGAGTTTCATACTTGTCGCCCAGGCTGGAGTGCAATGGCGTGATCTCAGCTCACTGCAACCTCTGCCTCCCAGGTTCAAGCAATTCTCCTGCCTCAGCCTCCTGAATAGCTGGGATTACAGGTGCCTGCCTCCACATCTGGCTAATTGTTATATTTTTAGTAGAGACGAAGTTTCACCATGTTGGCCAGGCTGGTCTCAAACTCCTGACCTCAGGTGATCTGCCCGCCTCAGCCTCCCAGAGTGCTGGGATTACAGGTGTTAGCCACCACACCTGGCCCAAAAAAGATTTTTAAACCTGCTGCAGATAAATACCACATTGCTATTATGCATTACCAAGTCACTTCCTGATGTTTGTTTGTGACAAGGTCTCGTCCTGTTGCCCAGGCTGCAGTGCAGTGGCACAATCACAGCTCACTGCAGCTGTGCCTAGGCTACCTAGGATCAAGTCATCCTCCTGCTTCAGCCTCCCAAGTGGCTAGGACCACAGATGTACAACACCACACCTGCCTACATTTTTTTGTTATTTGTAGAGACAGTGTCTCATTATGTTGCCCATGCTGGTCTCGAACTCCTGGATTCAAGTGATCCTCGTGTCTCAGCCTCTCAAAATGTTGTGATTATAAACTTGAGCTCACCCGGCCCACCCAAGTCCCTTCTTTGTGCAAGCCTTTCAACCTGACAAATACAATGTCAAAGCTGTGATGACCATCCACTTTGAGAGACACGACTGCGGCTAGTGCCACCGTCTTTTTTAAGGATGAAGAATATTCTAACTCCGTTTGGTCACAAGGACAGTCTTCTATAAGGGATAATGAGATTCTATGAGTGAGGACTGCCCTCTGATAACAGGACCTGAAATCCTTATGTCAATCCTAAAATCCTTAAGCATGTGACACCTAAGACCAATCACTGTATATGAGTGACAAGGATTTTTTTAAGGCAACCTGGAACAGGCAACCTCTCTGAACCTTATTTAAATCAGTAAGGTTTCAGAAAAAAATCAGTTAGGTTCCAAGGTTCCTTTCAGCTCACATGTTCCATGTTTCTCTGATTTCCTCATTCACAGGGAAAAAAACTGATCTACCCGTGTAATTGGAACATGCCCCCTTTTTTCTATTTCTTGTGTCATATTTTTTCTGTGAGTGTCTGAGTCTCGTTCTGCAGTGGTTTTAAAGGGGTGCAACATTGCCCAGCACGCTTTCTTTGTTGGACCATACAGGCTGAGAAGACCTCTATTGGCTGGAGGTAAAAGAAAGCTAGTTAATAATGTAAAAATAAAAACGCTAAGGTTTTTTTTAACTGTAGGGAGGTGGGATTGTTGTGTTTTTCTGAGGCTAAGTTAAAATGCATATGGTGCTGACCACAAGCTCTTATATGCGATACACTTTTTTTTTTTTTTTTGGCCTTCTGCTTCCTGTGCCACTAATTAATACATCTCTTGCACTAAATCTAATGATTATGAAGATGGTAACAATACCCAGATGGTCCTAAAGCTGCGTTTAGTTTTCTAATTGCTCTGCTCAGCCTTGGTAATGATACAACACAATATGTTGGAAAATGATCTCTCTTCCATTATGCAGAAGGTCAATTGAGATAATGGACAGCCAAGGAGCTGTGAAGAGGATGCTGATCTCTGCATCTCCAGGGAGCATGTTTGAAAGACAGACAGTTCAAGCATTGGTTGAATCCGGACCCAGGCTGCGTGGAGCGGTGTCCCTGAAATCCCGCATTGGCCTAGTTCTTGCCCACTATGGAATATGTCCATTATTCAGGACAGTCTCTTACCCTACTTTTTGCCCCACCCCAATAAAATGTCCACACCTTCTGTCAATCAGGGTTTTTTTTCAAGAGGCTGAGCAGCCTACTAGAACTTGTTGGTGACAATAATGAGATGGATTTCAGGACCATTCTAAATGCCTGTTGTGGGTTAAATTGTGTCCCGCAAAAAGGTATGGTGAAGTCCTAAACCCCTCAGTACCTGTGAATGTGACGTTATTTGCAAATATGGTGTTTGTAGATGTAATCAAGATGAGCTCATACTGAATTAGGGGTCACCCTATCCAATATGTCCTTATAAGAAGAGAAAACGGAGACACAGACACAGACCCAGGGAGAGAACACCACATTACAACAGAGGTAAAGACTGGAGGAACGCTTCCCTAAGCCAAGGAATGCCAGGGGTTGCTGGCAACACCAGAAGCTAAAAGACAGGCACAGAACAAGGTGTCCCGGAGCCTTCTGAGAAAGGATGGCCCTGTTGGCACCTTGATTTTAAACGTCTAGTCTTCAGAAATGGGAGAGAATAAATTCCTGTTGTTTTAAGCAACCCCGTTTGTGGTCTTGTTATGGTAGCTCTAGCAACAAACATCGTGTCCCAGTGAGTCCTCCCAGGGCAGGATTTCCTGTGGTCTTGATTTTACTGTCAAGTTTCTTTCTTCTCCTGCTGGTAAAGAAATACCCTTCTTTTACTAACTTAATTCTGTGTACAATTTCTTTTTTGAGACGGAGTTTCGCTCTCGTTGTCCAGGCTGGAGTGCAATGGCATGATCTCGTCTCACCACAACCCCCACCTCCCAGGTTCAAGCGATTCTCCTGCCTTAGCCTCCCAAGTAGCTGGGATTATAGGCATGTGCCACCACACCCAGCTAATTTTGTATGTTTATTAGAGATGGGGTTTTTCCATGTTGGTCAGGCTGGCCTCAAACTCCCAACCTCGGGTGATTTGCCCGCCTCGGCCTCCCAAAGTGCTGGGATTACACGCATGCGCCACTGCGCCCCACTAATTTTGTATTTTTATTAGAGACAGGTTTCTCCATGTTGGTCAGGCTGGTCTCACACTTCCAACCTCAGGTGATCCGCCTGCCCGCCTCAGCCTCCCAAAGTGCTGGGATGGCAGGCATGAGCCACCGCGCCTAGCTTTTTTTTTTTTTTTTTTTTTTTTTGTTGGAGTAACGCTCTGTCACCCAGGCAGGAGCAAACTGGTCCAATTTCGGCTCAATGCAGCCACCATAGTTTAGGTTCAATGGATTCTC
>CAUYLG010030126.1:0-41665 GCA_963573385.1 Cacajao melanocephalus
GGGTGGAGAGTTCTGTAAATATTTGTTAAGTTTACTTGTTCCAGGTCTGAGTTCAAGTCCTGGATATCCTTGTTAATTTTCTATCTCGTTGATCTGTCTAATATTGACAGTATAAAGTCTCCCATTATTATTGTGTGTGAGTCTAAGTCTCTTTGTAAGTCATTAAGAACCTGCCTTATGTATCTGGGTGTTCCTGTATTGGGTGCGTATATATTTAGGATCGTTAGCTCTTCTTGTTGCACTGATCCTTTCACCACCATGTAATGTCCCTGTTTGTTTCTTATGGTCTTTGTTGCTTTAAGGTTTTTCTTTTTTGATGTAGGCGCGTATAGCTATAAACTTCCCTCTTAGTACTCCTTTTGTGGTATCCCATAGGTTTTGGTATGTTGTGTTTACATTATCATTTGTCTTAAGAAATTTTTCAGCTTCTTAATCTCTTCATTGACCCACTGGTCCTTCAGGAATGTATTGTTTAATTTCTGTGTGTTTGTATAACTTCCAAAATTCCTCTTAGTATTGATTTCTGGTTTTATTCTGCAGAGAAGATACTTGATATTATTTCGGTTTTTAAAAAATATTTTAAGACTTGTTTTGTGACTTACCATATGGTCTGTACTTGAGAATGATCCATGTGCTGAGGAAAAGAATGTGTATTCTGCAGCTGTTGGATGAAATGTTCTGTAAATATCTATTAAGTCCATTTGGTCTACAGTGCAGATTAAGTCTGATGTTTCTTTATTGATCTTCTGTCTGGAAGATCTCTCTAGTGCTGAAGGTGGGGTGTTGAAGTCTCCAGCTATTGTACTGGAGTCTCTCTTTAGCTCTAATAATATTAGTTTCATCTATCTGGGTGTTCCAGTGTTGGGGGCGTGTATATTTAAAATTGTTATATCCTCTTGCTGAATTGAACCATTTGTCATTATATATTGACCTTTTTTGTGTCGTCTTAAAGAGAAGTTTTTGTCTTAAAATCTAGTTTGTCTGAAATAAGTATAGCTACTCCTGTTCTTTTTTTGATTTCCATTGGCATGGAATATCTTTTTCCATACTTTTATTTTCAGTCTGTATCTTTATAGATGAAATGTGTTTTTTGTAGGCAACAAATCATTGGGTCTTGTGTTTTTTTTTTGTTTGTTTGTTTGTTTGTTTTTTTAAATCCATTCAGCCACTGTATGTCTTTTGATTGTTTAGTCCATTTACATTCAGTGTTATTAATTAGGGACTTCTGCCATTTTGTTATTTGTTTTCTGATTGTTTTGTGGTCCTCTCTTCCTTTTCTTTGTTCCTGTGTTCCTTTTAGTAAAGATGATTTTCTCTAGTAGTATTTCTTGCTCTTTTTGTGTATTCGTTGTAATTTTTTTTTTGAGCTTACCATGAAGCTAGCAAGTACTGTTTTATAACCCATTATCATGCCTATATCTTATTATACTGTTTATGTTTTGAAAAGTTACTATTTTTGAGTGGTTCATCTTTTACTCTTTCTACTTATAGTGAGTGTAGTTTATACACATCAGTTAACAGTGTTATCATCTGTCTTTTTCTGTGTCATTATATTACCAGTAAGTTTTATACCTTCAGATGATTTCATACTGCTCATTAATGTCCTTTTCTTTCTGCTTGAAGTACTCCCTTTAGCATTTCTTTTGGTACAGGTCTGGAGTTGATAAAATTTCTCAGCTTTTGTTTGGGAAAGTTTTTATTTCTCCTTCGTGTTTGAAGGATATTTCACCAGATACACTCTTCTAGGGTAAAAGATTTTTTCCTTCAGCACTTTAAATATGTCATGCCACTTTCTCCTGGCTTGTAAGGTTTCTACTGAAAAGTCTGCTGCCAGATACATTGGAACTCCATTTTAAGTTATTTGTTTCTTTTCACTTGCTGCTTTTAGATTCTTTGTTTTTTTAAGCCAGTCAATTTCAGCAGTGGGTGGTTGTATACCAACTTTAGTGACACATAAGTTCTGATAACCCACTACCATCGGACCAGCCTGCTTTTAGATTCTTTATTTTTGACCTTTGGGTGTTTGATTATTAAATGCCTTGAGGTAGTCTTTGGGTTAAAGCTGCTTGATGTTCGTTCTATAACCTTCTTGTAATTGGATATTGGTATCTTTCTCTTATTTAGGAAGTTCTCTGTTATCTTTTTGAACAAACTTTCTACCCCTATTTCTCTACCTTTCTTTTCAGGCCAATAAGTCTTTGATTTGTCCTTTTGAAGCTATTTTCTAGACCTTGTAGGCACGCGTCATGATTGTTTTTTTCTTTTTTCTTTTGTTTCCTCTGACTATTTTCAAATAGCTTGTCTTCAAGCTCACTAATTCATTCTTTTGCTTGATACGTTCTGCTATTAAAAGACTCTGATGCATTGTTTAGTATGTCAGTTACATTTTTTCAACCCCTGAATTTCTGCTTGATTTTTAAAAATTATTTCAGTTTCTTTGTTAATCTGATAGAATTCTGAATTCCTTCTCTGTTTTATCTTGAATTTCTTTGAGTTTCCTCAAAACAGCTATTTTGACTTCTCTGTCTGAAAGGTCACATATGTCCTGTTTCTCCAGGATTGGTCCCTGGTGCCTTTTTTAGTTCATTTGATGAGGTCATGTTTTGTTGGATGGTCTTCATGCTTATGGATGTTCATCAGTGTCTGGGCATTGAAGAGTCAGGTATTTATGGTAGTCATTGGAGTCTGGGCTTGTTTGGATCCAACCTTTTTTGGGAAGGTTTTCCAGATATTTGAAAGGACTTAGGTGTTGTGATCGGCACTGGGGACCTCATGACCCTGACTGGTGCCTATGCTACTGTGGCCGAGCTGGCATCCAAGATGCAAAACAAAGTCTTCTCCACTCTTCCCTCTCCTCTCCTCAAGCAGAAGAAAGGGGTCTCTTTTGGAGCCATTGGCTGCGCTGCCTGGGCCTGGAGCAAGGGTGATGTCAGCACATCCTTAGCCACACTGGTTGGTGTCTCAGAAGGTCGCGTGCCCCCGTAGTCCACTGGCTCCAAGCCCAGCTCAGTACTAGAAGTTGCCATCCTTGTGGCCTAGACTGCCCATCAAGCTCACCTAGGGCTCCAGAGTGCTTTAGCCTGCAGTGGCAAGGCTTGTCAGAGCTCAAGCTCTCACTGCTAAGATGGGTGATTCCCCTCACACCAGGACCAACCCAAATGCTCCCTACGTGGTTGGGCATCAGTTTAGTTCAGCCTCTTTCTGCTTTCCACTGTTACAGGACAACACAGAATTCAAAGCAAAGCTTCACAATCACTGCACTCTCCTTCCAAGAGCACAGATTCTCTGTGCCGCACAGCCACTGTTGGGAGACGGGGAAGGGGTGGTAACAGCGATTAAAGACTCTTTCCTACCCTCTTCAGTGCCTCTTTCAGCAATAGAAAGTCAAAACCAGGCACTGTGAGTGCTCAGCTGACTTTTGTTTCCTGTGAAGGTGCTCCCTTTGTGTAAATAGTTGTTACACTTTGTGTTCCTGCCGGGAACAATTGGTGGAACCTTCTCTTCAGCCATCTTGCTCCTGGTTGTTTCGTCTCCTGTTTTTTCTTTATGTGTAGGTGATTCTGCTCTCAGCCCTCTCTTCCCCATCAACCCCAGTTTACGCTTGTAGTTTTAACTACCTGCGTGCCACTGTTTCTCAAGTTTGTCTCTTGTCTAGCCCCTCTCCTGAGTTCCAAGATGTCTTGCACATTGGCCATATTGCTCTAGATGCCCGCAGGCACCTCACACTCAACAAAGTTAAAACGGAGCTTCATCCTTTTCCTTCTCATCTAGTGTCAATGAACTCCTTTGGTATTACCTAGGTCTTGCCATTCACCCAGTCCTCTCCAATCCAGCAGTCTGGGAATCAATCCTGGTATATTCTTTCTGGCCTGTGACTGCATTGAGAATCTGTTTTTCCTCTCTACACCCTTGCCACCTCCCTGTGGCTGCCATGGTTTAGGGACTTCACTCTTACCAGCACTCCTGCGATAGTTTCCTGTCTGGTCTCCTTGTCTCTTGTGCCATTTCCCTCTGGCCTACCCTCCCACACACCTTTCAGAGTGATCTTTTAAAAACACCAGTCTTCTTTACTCCTATGCCCACCTCCTGTTAGGACTCCCATTTGCCTGTATGCATGGCATAGAGGGCCCCTGTGCCAGTTTGGACCCTTGGGTGAGTAGACACTGAGGCAGTTAGGAATGGAAGGGGTTTATTAGTGATATCTGTGAAGGGTAAATAAAGTTGGAAGAAGCAGGATTGGGCAGAGATGGCCTCAAACGGCACTGCAGTGCCTACGGTTCTGACCAACCCACTGCAGAGCTCTGGAAGAACGATGCCTGCTAAAGGAGGCCTGGCCTATATTGGGCAGAAACAGCCAGGCCCCAGACCCTTGCTGTGCTTACTTGTTGGCTAGAGATTGCCCACAGCTATAGCCCCTGCCCGCATGCTGCAGTGAATCCAGAAGGCACTGCAGCTGGAGGCTGCCACTGAACATAGGAAACCCACGCAGCATGTCTCTGTGGGTGCGCTGCAGCCTGTCAGTCATAGCCTTTGACTTCTCTAGCATTTGTTACCTTCTCTTAGAAAATACATTGTATCTGTGCTCAGTTGCACGTTTCTTGAATATGCCGGGCCGTTTTACACCACTATGCTTTTACATTAACTGTTGTATTTGCTTTAAATGCCCTTCTCCACACTTGCTTTTCTGAAAGAGTTTTTTTTAGCAGTCATCGCAAGTGTCGTAACCACGATGCCTTTCCTAATACACCAGCCGTATCTCCACATCATCTCTGTCAGATGCTTGCCAGATCATCACTCTGTACTATCTTTGGCCTTCCTACTAGACAAGTGAACCCTTCGAAGGAAAGCCTCTCAATGTTAAAGTAATTTTATTCACTGCCATTTGTATTTTGAGGTTGGTGTTAAATAAATTTGTTTTATTAAACAGAATGAAAAGATGAATTTTCATCTCCCATCAGAAGTTAGGGCTGTTTTTCCTTTTCATGCTTGTAATCTCAGCACTTTGGGAGGCCGAGGCAGGCAGATCACAAGGTCAGGAGTTTGAGACCAACATGGTGTGAAACCCTGATTCTACTACAAATACAAAAATTAGCCGGGCATGGTGGCACGCACCTGTAATCCCAGCTACTTGGGAGGCTGAGGCAGGAGAATTGCTTAAACCCAGTAGGCGAAGGTTGCAGTGAGCCAAGATTGTACCACTGCACTCCAGCCTGGGCAACAAAGCAAGACTCTGTCTCGGTAGCGGGGTGTGGGGGGATGTGAGAAAAAAGGATAAAAGAAGGTGTTCCCTTTACTATCACCTAAGGATGGGCCTGGTGGATTAGCTTTTAGTACAAATGATGGGCCATATGCCTGGGACTGGTAACTTGGAGAAAAGTGCAGTTCTCAGATGTGACCACAAGCTGCTGCAGTGATGGAACAGGTTACTTGCTTCTCTGGGATAAACTCACGTGGCCTGGGTGTGGGAAGATGTGGGAGACAGCCACTAAATCTGGGAAGGTGGCAGGCTTGTATGTGACAAGTAGGATATCGCCTTATTAAATTCTGTTTTCATGTTGGATGAGCAAGTTTAGAGAAGACGTGAATATAAATGGAATGTGTGCAAGATATTGATGGCTTGTACTCTTTACAGTTCAGACACTTCTGGAAATGAAACAAGTGAAAACAAATCTGTGAAAATTAGTGCAAAAAAGGTATGTAGGAGTATTCTCTCTTCTTCCTTAATTTGTAATAGTTATAGTTTGGATGGATGCGAATAGAGAAACTGTTCTGTAAAATATTTCATTTCCTGTTTAGATTGGATGCAAATAGAGAAAATAATCCATAGCAACATTTTTTATGAAGTACTATTTTTAGAAGATACTTTTATAGTAAAAAGCAAAGTATGTTTGTATCTGAAGTGTTTTTCATTAAAGACGTGTTACATCTTTATGTACCGTGTCAATTTTCATAGCATTCTTGTACTGTGTTTAGGCTGTGATTTTAAAAAGGCAGAGTAAATTGCTGGGAGTGTTTATTGTAACCTTTCATTTTAGTTTCCTGTTCTATCCACTAATTATGTTGCCGTCTTCCTATTATGTTCAGTTTTGAAGTTTAGAAGTGAAAGACGTGGACTAGATAGTTTTCTGTTGTTATAGTAAGAATTATAAGCATTTATATTTTCTATGTAAGTACTGCTGTTTTTTCTTTCACACAGTCAGGAAGAAAGCTCAAGCCCATTAGTGATGACTCTGAAAGCACTGAAGGAATTGATGTAAGAAGAAAAGTTAAATCAGCAGAGAAAATAAGTACACAGCAACATGAGGCTCTTCCAACTACAGCATCTTCAGATCTTTTAGAGAAGCCAGTTGAGTCGGTCACTTCTAGAAAGATAGGACCCCTTAGTGTCCAGCCTTCTGTTGAAAAAGAGAACTTGGCAATAGAAAGTCAATCGGTAAGAGTGTCTGCCATCCCCTTGGAGAGCAAAAAAAAGTGTATTGAAAAATTTTAGGGAAGAAATGAAGCATTTTCTTTCCTTCATATCTTTTCAAAGATAAATTTTGTATTTGATATAATAAAAATGTTTGTTTTAGAAAATCTAAAAGGTATGGCTGGTTATGGTGGCTCATGCCTGTAATCCCAGCACTTTGGGAGGCTGAGGTGGGTAGATCACCTGAGGTCAGGAGTTCAAGACCAGCCTGGGCAACATGGTGAAACCCTGTCTCTATTAAAAATACAAAAATCAGTTGGGTGCAGTGGTGTGTGCCTGTAATCCCAGCTACTTGGGAGGCTGAGGCAGGAGAATCGCTTGAGCTCGGGAGGCAGAGGTTTCAGTGAGCTGAGATTGCGCCATTGCCCAGCCTGGGCAACATAGCAAGACTCCGTCTCAAAAAAAAAAAAAAATCTAGAAGGTATAGAAAAGAAGATAAAAATGCCTATAATACCAAAACCCAAAATAACCACCATGTTTTTTGGTCTATGTTGTTCGGTCCTTTCAGTGAGTTTTTATTACCCTAAGTGAAATCATATACTTGTCATTAAGTATTCAACAATACCATTTTAATGAATGCGTAACATTCCATTCATGGATATGGTGTAGTTTAGTAATCTCTTACTAATGAAGAATTGCTGTTTAAAAAATTATAAGTGCTTTGATGGATTTTGTTGTAGCTAAATATTTGTGCATTCCTTGGATCATTTCCTTAGAAAAAAATTGCTGGTAAGAATTCTGGATCTTGGCTGGGCCCAGTGGCTCACGCCTATAATCTCAGCACTTTGGGAGGCCAAGGCGAGTCGATCACTTAAGGTCAGGAGTTCGAGACCAGTCTGGACAACATGGTGAAACCCCGTTTCTACTAAAAATATAAAAATTAGCTAGGTGTGGTGGCGCCAGTAGTTGCAGCTACTCAGAGGCTGAGGCAGGAGAATCACTTGAACCTGGGAGGTGGAGGTTGCAGTGAGCCCAGATCACACCACTGCACTCCATCCTGGATGACAGAGCGAGACTCTTAAAAAAAATAGCCAGGTGCAGTGGCTCATGCCTGTAATCCCAGCACTTTGGGAGGCCAAAGCAGGCAGATCACAAGGTCAGAAGTTCGATACCAGCCTGGCCAATGTGGTGAAAATACAAAAATTAGCCAGGTGTAGTGGCAGGTGCCTGTAGTTCAGTTACTTGGGAGGGTAAGGCTGGAGAATCGCTTGAACCCAGGAGGTGGAGGTTGCAGTGAGCCAAGATTGTGCCACTGCACTCCAGCCTGGGCTACAGAGTAAGACTCTGTCTCAAAAAAAAAAAAAAAAAAAAAGGAATTCTAGATCTTAGGCCGGGCATGGTAGCTCATGCCTATAATCCTACTGCTTTGGGAGGCCAAGGTGGGCGGATCACCTGAGGTCAGGAGTTCAAGCCCAGCCTGGCCAACATGGAAAAACCCCAATTCTATTAAAAATACAAAATTAGCTGGGTGTGGTGGCACATGCCTGTAATCCCAGTTACTTGGAAGGTTGAGGCAGTAGAATGACTTGAACCCAGGAGGTGGAGGTTGCAATGAGCCAAGACCACCAGGCCAATATACTCAGCAACAGAGTGAGACTCCATCTCAAAAAAAACCAAAAAAACAAAGAATTCTGGGTGGTCTTATTGGTTCTAAAATTCTTGACATGTAATGTCTTTTGGTCAAGTTTTTAATATGTGATTGTTAATTCATTTGGGCTTAATGTTTTGAAACTTTTTTAAATATGATAAGGTGTCCTGCTACCCTGTCTTCTTCACCTTTCCACCTGCTAAACATACACACAGGTAACCTTATAGTTTCTTATATATCCTTCGAGTTTCCTTTTGTATATGTAAACAAATGTAAACATATTTTCTTATTTTTATTTCCTGTCTTTACACAAATGGAAGCAAAACATGATCTCTATTGCTGATCTATCTTGGTGAACATCCCATGTGCACTTGAATTTGCAGCTGTTGTGTTCTGTAAATGTCAGTTGAGGTCAAGCTGATGGATAGTGTGGTTCAGAGGTTTTGTCTCCTTACTGTTTTTTGTTTTTGATGAGGGGGGATGGTCTGCTTGATTCATCAGTTACATAGAGGAGGTGTTTTTTTAACTTGCACTAAAAGCCCATTGACTTTTGATGTAATTTTAAACTTGGTGACTTTCACATCTACCATACTGTTTTCCATTTGCTTCTGTTTTATCTCTCTTGCTCATTTTGGATTAGCTGAATATTATTTTTGTATTTCATTTTATTTTCTCTGTTGGCTTCTTAGCTATACCTTTTTAAATTTTTTTCAATGGTTGCTCCTAGGTTAAAAATATATCCTTAAATTGGCAAAGTCTACTTAAAATCTGTGTGTTATATCAGTGTGTTACCACCTCATACATTCTACTTGACAACTACCTCCCTCCCACTACATAAATATAATTATGTAAAAACATTATGTATTCCATTTATCCATCCCTGTCCTCTGTGCTATTTTGTCATATGTTTTACTTCTGTGTTATTAATCTAACTTTATAGTATTATAATTTCTGCTTGAAAGAGCTTTTTCTTTTTTTGAGACGGAGTCTTGCTCTGTCACCAGGCTGGATTGCAGTGGCATGATTTCGGCTTACTGCAACCTCTGCCTCCCAGGTTCAAGCAATTCTCCTGCCTCAGCCGCCTGAGTAGCTGGGACTACAGGTGTGCACCACTATGCCCAGTTAATTTTTGTATTTTTAGTAGAGACGGAATTTCACCATGTTGACCAGGACGGTCTCCATCTCTCATGATTTGCCCGCCTTGGCCTCCCAAAGTACCGAGATTACAGGCATGAGCCACCACACCTGGCTGAAAGAGTTTTTTTGTTTTGTTTTTTGTTTTTGTTTTTAAGAAAAGCATGAGCAGCAGTAGTTCTGTAGTCTTTTATTTGTTCCTTTTTCCAATTCACTGATTGCCTGCCTGTAGATACAAGTTTCCGTTTGATATCTTTTCCCATCAGCCTACAGGATATCTTCTAGCATTTCTTTCATGGCAGGTCTGCTGGTGACAAATTCTCTCTTGTTTATCTGGAAGTGTTTTTATTTTAACTCTGTTTTTAAAGGATATTTCAATGGCTATGGAATTCTGAGTTGACAGATTTATTCCCCAGCTCTTTGAGTATGCTATTCTGTTGTCTTCTGGTCTTTATGGTTTCGGATGAGCCGTGAGTTGTCTCTTTCCCATATACATGTACCTTGTCCCATGACCCCCGTGCTGTTTGTCCTCTGTTAGCGATTATATTGTTATCCCCGTGATAGTGCTTTCTGGTAGGCTTTGTGTGGTCTCACCTGGCACATGGGCAGTACTCCAACAAGGACTTTTAGGACCCACCCCCAACGCCTACAGGCGCCTGTGCTCTCCTCTGAGCAACTTATTCCAAGTGTCTCTCAGCTGGGTAGGACTGTCATGCCCTGCTTAGACTTTAGCTCACTGTGCCCCATCTAGAAACTGTGTGTGGAATGGGGATGGCAGTCATGGGGTTCACCTTCCAAGTTTTTCCTTTCTCCGGGAACTCAGTCTTGTGTGTTGCCTATTGTCCAGTACCTGAATCGAATTGCCACCCCTGTTGCCCCATTTTATGGTTGTTTATGGCAAGAGAGCTAGTTTGGAAGCTGTTACTTTACCACAGCTGAGAGCAGAAATTTGAGCTGATTCCACATGTCATCTTAAGTAATGAAAGTTCAGTTTTTCTATCAAGGCAACATCTGTTATTAGTTTTATTTTTTCTTATTTTGTGACAGTTTTGTTTGCAGTGCTTCTATGTACTAATGTAGATAATTTATATAACTAATCTATTTTAGAACTAAATGAGAATTGTAGCTAATTTTTTTTTTCTTCTGGAGGTGGAGTCTCACTCTGTGCCCAGGCTAGAGTGCAGTGGCGCAGTGTCAGCTCACTGCAACCTCTGACTCCCCTGGGTTCAAGTGATTCTCCTGTCTCTGCCTCCCCACTACCTGGGATTACAGGCACGCATCACCATGCCCTGCCAATTTTTGTATTATTTTTAGTAGAGATGGGGTTTTACCATGTTGGCCAGGCTGTTGGAACTCCAGACCTCAAGTGATCTGTGCACCTCAGCTTCCTAAAGTGCTGGGATTACAGGTGTGAGCCACTGTGCTTGGCTAAAATATTGACAGTTTGCTAATAGTGTTAATCCTTATGATTTAAGATAAAGAAAACTTTTCTTAAAAATTAAATGCTGTGGGGCTTTTTGTTTTTTTGTTTTTTGTTTTTTTTTTTGCAGAAAACTCAGAAGAAAGAGAAGATGTCTTACGACAAAAGGAAGAAATCAGGAAGTGAAGCCATAGATTCAGGTAGAAAATGATGCTTTATACTTCGTCACTCATTCAGGAATTTGATAAGAGAAATAAGACCCTATTCTTAATTTATTAAAGTAGTAAATTGTAAGTACATAAAATTTTCAACATAAAATTAAGGTGAAAAATATTTATAGTATATATTCATATACTCCCTAGATTTTACATTTAACATTTTATTATTTATTAGATAAGTATTAAATAATCCATTAGTCCAGTTTTTAAGGCATTTTAAAATAATGTAGTTCCTCTGGAATACTTCAGTATGCACATGGTTAACTGGAGTTCATTGTCTGTTTACAGTTTTTTCTTTAAATGTAAAATGTATATACAGTACAATAAAATGCCCTGCTCTTGAGCATATAGTCACTGGGTTTTGGGAGATGCAAACACCTATGTAACTCAAGCCACTGTCAACATGTTAAGGCTTTACTCCAGAAAGTTCCCCCATGCCTCTTTCATGTCAGTCCCCACACCATATCTCCAGAGGCAGTAGCTTCAAGGAGACTTTTTCTGCCGTGGATTAGTTTTGCCTGTTCTGGGACTTCTTATAGATTGAGTCACATAATGTGTACTCCTTTGTGTAAGGCTTCTTTCACTCAGCATAGTTTTTTTGCAATCCATCCCTGTTGTTTGGTGTCATTTTTAGTGCTGAGCTTATTCCATTGTGTGATTACACCACAGTTGATCCAGTCTCTTACTGATGGACAGCTGAGTTGTTTTCAGGTTTTGGCTATTTGAATAAAGCTGCTGTGAACTTTTTTTTTTTTTTTTTTTGAGACAAAGTATTGCTCTGTTGCCAGGCTGGAGTGCAGTAGCATGATCTCAGCTCACTGCAGCCTCCACCTCCTGGATTCAAGCAATTCCTCTGCCTCAGCCTTCCAAGTAGCTGGGACTACAGGTGCATGCCACCACGCCTGGCTAATTTTTTGTATTTTAGTAGAGACAGGGTTTCACCATGTTGGTCAAGCTGGTATTGATCTCCTGACCTCGTGATCCGCCCTCCTTGACCTCCCAAAGTACTGGGATTACAGGTGGGAGCCACTGCACCCAGCCAGTGAAAATACTGTACACATTTTTTGCAAAAATATGTTTTCATTTATTTTGGGTAAATAAAAAGGAGTGAAGTTGCTGAGTTATAGGGTAGGCGTATGTTTAATTTTACAAGAAACTGCCAAACTTTGCAAACTGCATTCCCAAGGTGGTTGTATAATATAATTTTATACTCCTGCCAGAAGCTGCCAGTTTAAAATATTACTAAGAATATAATGAAGAGCTTCATTTGAATAAATTTAAAATAGGGGAGGCTAGTGGGGAGCAGGGGATAGGGAGAGGCTGGTCAGTGGGTACAAAGTTACAATTAGATTGGAGGTGTAAGTTCAGGTATTCTGTTGCACAGTAGGGTGACTATGGTTAACAATATGACACATTTCAAAATAGCTAGAAGAAAGGATATTTAGTCTTCTTACCACAAACAAATGATAAATGTATGAGGTGATGGATATGCTGAATACCCTAATTTGATTTTTACACAATACATATATGTTTTGTAACATCACACTGTTCCCGTAAATATGTACAATTACTATGTGTCGATTAAAAACAAATTTTAAAAATGAATCCAGCCCCCTTCCAAAATAGATGAAAAGGAGATACCATCCCTCTCCTATATTGCAACATATAAATATCTAGAAAAATGCAAGGCTACTGAAGCTGGATTTTGAAGAAGAAAACTAAAATAATCCTATAACTATCAAATTCAAACACTAGTTTTACGTTTTTTTATTAAACTAACAAAAACCCCTCAGTTCTATATAGTTTTATAGAGAGGTCTAACACAGCAGTCCCCAGCGTTTTTGGTACCAGGGACTGGTGTCATGGAAGACAATTTTTCCATGGATGGGTGTTGGGGATGGTTTTGGAATGAAACTATTCTATCTCGGATGAGGCATGATTAGTTAGATTCCCAAAAGGAGCTCACAACCTAGATCCCTTGCATGTGCAATTCACAATAAGGTTTGCGCTCCTATAGGAATCTGACAGGAGGCAAAGCTCAGGTGGTAATGCTCACTCGTCCCCCTCACCTTGCCACTCACCTCCTGCTGTGCGGCTGAGTTCCTAACAGGCCACAAACTGATGATACCAGTATGTGGCCAGGAGCTTGGGGACTCCTCATCTAACAGACATTTAATTCTAATCTTAGGGACACTGACACCAAAAGATAGACCAGAAAAGAGACCCTGCATTTATGGAAACTTGATGAATGCATGACAGAATTGTTGCTGGTCAGTGGGAAATGTGGTTCTGTGACAGTGTTTTCCCTGTAGAAAAATGAGACCACCTCTGACTTGCACACACTAAAAAGAAGTTCTGAATTGAAGGCTTAAATATGACAGGTAAAATTGGACAATTTTTAGAGAAAATACAGGAGTATCCAGAAAAAGACAACTTAGTAGAAAAAGGGGCAGATGACACCAACATTTTTACAGAAGACGGAACAGTAAAATAAACATTTGAAGGGAGTCTGTTCCTAATCACAGAAATTTAAATTTATAGCTCCAGTGAGACACCCTTTTGCACCTTCTAGTTTGGCAAGTATTTTAGTCTCTCAAGTCCATATTTAATGAAGACGTTGTCAGTGGAGATTCTTAACCACTGCAGATATAAAGAGATACAAGCACTTTGAGAATAATTTTGGCCATTCTCTGGCAAAGTTGAAAAAACATTCAGACTTTGAAACCTAGCACTTGCTGGTGGGTATATTTACTAGAGGAATTCTTGAACATGGCTGTGAAACATGGCTGTGAATCATGTATATAAGTACTCTTAACATTGTCTTTCATGCTAGCAAAATACAGCAAACGACTTATCACATTAGAATTGATAGATAAATTGCAGTATATTTATGGAATGGAATACAAAAGCAAAACTTTTACTGGTGCATAAGCAATTATAAAAAGGTCCAAAACATGCAAAACTAAACTCTACATTGTTTAGGAATATATTCCTGTGCAATAGAATTATAATGAAGAGTAATATAAACACACAGTTCAGAAAACATTGGAGTTGGGTACTCAGAGTGCTGCCAGTGTCTTGTTAATGCTCTCTCTTTTTTTGTTTTTTGAGACAGTTTTGCTCTTGTTGCCCAGACTGGAGTGCAATGGCGTGATCTCCACTCGGTGCAACCTCTACCTGCCAGGTTCAAACGATTCTCCTGCCTCAGCCTCCTGAGTAGCTGGGATTACAGGCACTTGCCACCAAGCCTGGCTAATTTTTTGTTTTTTTTTTCTTAGTAGAGACAGGGTTTCACCATATTGGCCAGGCTGGTCTTGAACTCCTTATCTCTAGTGATCCACCTGCCTCAGCCTCCCAAAGTGCTGGGATTACAGGTGTGAGCCACTGCACCCGGCCAATGCTCTCTTCAGCTGTACTGTGGTCCTATGGGCTTCCCTTTTGTTAGGCATTTTTATATTACACACATACAAATGTTCTCATGTGTATAAAATAACTCATCATAAATCAATTTTGATGCCAAAATAAAGACAGAGTTTCACTCTTGTTTCCCACGCTGGAGTGCAATGGTGCAGTCTTGGCTCACTGCAACCTCCACCTCCCAGGTTCAAGTGATTCTCCTGCCTCAGCCTCCTGAGTAGCTGGGATTACAAGCATGCACTGCCACGCCTGGCTAATTTTGTATTAGTAGAGAAGGGGTTTCACCATGTTGGTCAGGCTGGTCTCGAACTCCTGACCTCAGGTGATCCACCTGCCTCAGCCTCACAAAGTACTGGGATTACAGGTGTGAGCTACCATGCCCGGCCAATGTTTCTTAATTAAACTTAAAAAAAAATTGTTAGTCCTAAGAGCTTGGGGAAATTTTTATTTAGACTAATAAGAGTTTTAGATACTGTGTCTTTTATAAAAGCAGAACCACTTTTTGCAGATTACTGGTTTTTCTAAAAATCATGGGGACCTGAGTTTAGGTGAGTTGGGATTTGTGTATATTGGGAGTGGTGGCTGAATTGTGGCTGGCAGTGTTACGGGTCTGGCCTGGAAGCATTCATTATCAGAATACCTTTTACTAACTTCTGTTCCTACCAGTTTCTGTTTCAGAAATTAATAGCAACAAAGACAACAATGTATTTATGTGCCAGCCATTATTCTGAATATTTAATGTCATCTTTGCTCTCATTCTTATAATAGGCCTATGAAGTATACATACTATTATTTCCCCCATTTTTACAGGTGAGAAAATTGAGACTTAGGTTAAAAAACTTGTCATAAGTGGGTTCAGCCAGTGTTTTGGGTATGTATTAATGCCTAGCAAACTACCTTAAAACTTCGTAATATAAAACAGCGTTTAGAAAACTTATGTCTGGGTTGGGTGGGGCGTGGTGGCTCATCCTTGTAATCCCAGCACTTTGAGAGGCCAAGGCGGGTGGATCACTTGAGGTCAAGAGTTTAAAACCAGCCTGACCAATATGGTGAAACCCCATCTCTACTAAAAATACAAAAATTAACTGGGCATGGTGGCACGTGCCTGTAATCCTAGCTACTCAGGAGTCTGAGGCAAAAGAATCGCTTGAACCTGGGAGGCAGAGTTTGCTGTGAGCCGAGATGGTGCCATTGCACTCTAGCCTGGGCAATAAGAGTGAAACTCTGTCTCAAAAAATACATATATTTCTACAATTCAGATTTAGTCCATTGCCTGTTTTTGAAAATGAACTTTTATTGGATCACAGCCAGATTCGCTCTTTGGATTGTCTGTGGCTGCCTTCACACTGCAATGGCAGAGTTGAGCAGTTGGCCCATGAAGCCAACAGTAGTTACTGTCTGGCACTTCACAGAAGTTTGCCAGCTCCTGATTGACAACAGCCATTGTTTTATTTGGTTACAGTTTTGCTTTGGGCAATTCTATTTGTTTAATGGCTGAGCTAGGGTGGAAGGTCTAAGATGTCTATGTTCATGTGTCTGGTGTCTTGTTCCTCTTGTATATGCCCTCTTTTTCAGTGGCTAGCTTGGGCTTGCTTGTTCTTTGGCAGTCAGAATTGTATGTGACAGTTGACATACAAGAGGGAGCATTGCAGGAGCTGAAAAGCAGAAGCTGCGGATCCCCTGAGACCTGGCCTTTTACTTCTTCATGTTCTGTTGGTTAAGCCAATCATAGGGCTATCTTAGATTCAAGGGAATGGAAATAGGGAAGAGTGGCAAAGAATTGGTGACCCTCATTAATCCACCACAGCCAGGAGTTGCGCTCAGGTTATTGTGAATCTGGAGACAAACTCCCAGTATGTTTGTCAGTATTGCAGTATTAAACAAGGAGTTAGTTATGGAAGAAGAGTAGACTATCCTGCCAATGGCTTATGTTAACATTATACAAGAAATTGTGGGCTGGGCATAATGGGTGCACCTGTAATCCTAGCACTTTGGGAGGCTGAGGATAGAGGATTGCTTGAGCCCAGGAGTTCAAGACCAGCCTGGGCAACATAGTGGGACCCCACCTTTACAAAAAAATTTTCAAAAATAGCCAGGCATAGTGGCATATACCTGTAGTCCCAGCTGCTTGGGAGGCGTAGGTGGGAGGATTACTTAGCCTAGACTTTGAGGCTGTAATGAGTGGTGATTGTGCTGCTGCGCTGCAGCTTGGGCAACAGAGTAAGACACTGTCTCAAAAAATTTTTTTAAAAAGAAAAAATTGGGATATGCTTTGGAAATTGATAATAACACCTTACAGATGTATAGTAATTTACCGATTTTGTAAATGCATTCACAGATACTTTCTTGCTTGAGTCTCAAAAGAGCATTGTTTTATTTCTTCCATTTATCATTGAGGAAATGGCCTCTTGAAGGTTAAATGACTTGCCTGAGATCTTCTGACTAGTAAGAAAGAAGCTCAAACTAAAACCAAGGTCTTCAGATTCCTGTCTGGTATATTACTGTATATTACTACAATTATTTAAATAGTAATCTTGCTGTATCTTATGAGTGACCTATCCGATGGATTAAAATTCAGAAAATACAGCTAACAGTGAAGAGCTTATCCCCAGTAATGTTAAATAACAGCAGACTACTAAATAAAGACACAGGTGATTAAAAGGCAGCAATGCTTTTGGTTGCTTTAGCAGAAATAGGAAAACCAGCAAGACAGCAGTTAGAGTGAAAGTGTATGTAGGGCTTTGCAAGACTGTGCACAGGGATTAGAAGTGAGTATGGCTCCTTTTCTGATTCTTCAGCTGTAGGTATCTTTTACAATTCAGTGGGACTATTTTTGTGTTAGGCTTTCAGAACTCTGGACCTATAGCCAAAATATGAATAATCAGCATGTTATCTTAATATTCTAGATACTTCCAACACTGTGCACATGTGTCTAGATGAAAAGAAAACCAGTGACATGAAGATGAATATTGTTTTGCCTGAATTTGGGAAAGTCCATCAAGAGTATGCGTAAGTCTTTTGATGATGTGGTGTATTTACCTAATAAATTTCCCTTGAAGCACCATTTTTGCTCATCCTACAGTTTTTGTTACGTACTTATTTTCATTGTCATTGTTTTAGATATTTTTACATTTTATTATAATTTTTTCTTTAATTCTTTGGAGAATTTGTATATTTTTATATGTCTACATATGTAGACTTTTAAATTTACATTTTTGTATTAACTTTCTGTCTTAAATATGTTGTGGTCAGAGATCATGGCCTGGTGATACCTATTTGTTTTTCTTAATTTTGAGGCTTTCTTCATGACCTCGTACATGATCTTTGTAGAATTTCTGATCACTGGATCTAGATAGAATATGTAATTATTGGATCTATGTTTAGTTTTTCTTGGTACTTCTATTCATTTATGCAGTATATATTTAGAGACTATCAGGAAAATCATGTTTAAAATTGCTCTGTTTTGCAGATTGAAATTTCTAACCATACTTTGTCTTAAATTTTACTCTACCTGATACTAATAAGTATCATCATTTTCTTTTGCTAGCATTTGTCAGATTTTTACATTCTTTTTAATTTCTTTTACTTTCAACCTTTCTGTGACCTTAAATTTTTATTTCCTTATTAGTCTTTTTATCAGTCTTTGAATTTCAGCTGTTTAGTACATTAACATTTATTGTAATTATTGCTATATCTTGAACAATACGTTGATATGTTTTCACTTTTTTATTATGCTTTTTGATGTTCTGAATTTTTTTAACTTTAAAAAAGTTGTGTTTATAACTCCCCACCTTTAATTCTAGATTAAGGTAGATAAAATTTCCACTTTTGTCGTGTGTGTGTGTGTGTGTGTGTGTGTGTGTGTCTCTGTGTGTGTGTCTCTGTTTTTAAGACAACAAAATTTACTTAGCTATTTGATCACTTTTATATATTTTCTTGCAACATCCTATAGCTATGCATTTTCTCTTATTTAAATACTTTATCCAACACTTCAGTTTGGCTCTTTATTTTGCAAAACTTCTAAACCCTCTGATTATTTTGATTATATCCTTGAATTTGAATGACAGCTTAGCTGGATATAATATTTGAGGTTTTAAATTATTTTCTTAAATGCTTCGGAAACTTTGTATTCTTTTACATCAAGTGTTGCTTTTGGAAAATTTGATGTCTATCTAATTCTTATTTCTTGATATGTGGTCTGTTCTTTAGCTCTCTAAACTATTGAGTATTTTTTTTCTTTGATATTCTTAAATTTCACTATATTGGACCTGACCTTTTCATTCCAAGGTTTTTTTTAATTTTTACTTTTATTTTTGGGATGGAGTCTCGCTCTGTCCCCCAGGCTGGAGTGCAGTGGTGCAATCTCAGCTTACTGAAACCTCCGCCTCCCGGGTTCAAGCAATTCTCCTGCCTCAGCCTCCCGAGTAGCTGGGACTACAGGCGAGAGCCACCATGCCTGGCTAATTTTTTGTATTTTTAGTAGAGACAGGGTTTCACTATGTTAGCCAGGATTACAGACATGAGCCACCATGCCTGGCCTATTTTTTGTTTTTTTAATCTATTGCTGCTGAACACATTACCTTTTTTAATTCTAAGAATTTAAAACAATTTTAATTTTCTTTTTTGTTTTCTAATTATTATCCTTTGCTTCATTCACTGGGAGATTTCCTCAGTCTAAGACATTAGATTTGCTAATTTATTCTCAGAAATATCTATTCTGCCGTTTGTCTCATCTGTTGAGTTCTTTATTTAATTTAGCTTTTACATTAATATTTCTGCTTTTTTGGGTTTTTTTTTGTTTTTTTTCAATGGATTGGAGTCTCACTGTCATCCAGGCTGGCTCCCTGCAACCTCCACCTCCCAAGGTGGTCCCAGGTTCAAGTGATTCACCTGTCTCAGCCTCTCAAACAGCTGGGATTACAGGTGTGAGCTACCCACACCTGGCTATTTGTGGTGCTTTTTTGTGTCTTCTTATATTCATGTTTTATGCTGCTAATATCTTCCTTAGAATATCTGTTGGGCTAATTTAAAATTACTGGATCAACTATTCTAAAATGTCTGCTTCTGTTAAGGTTTCTGATACGTGTTTTCTGTTTGAAATAATTGGGTTCCTCCAGTGTCTTGTTATTCCAGCCTCTGAGCTTATTTTCCCCTGGGCTGTCAGCTTCTGTCAAACAGTGTGGATTGAAGAAGGTCAAACCTCAGTCCCTGTTAGTACCAGTGAGTGCAGGAGGTGTGGGGTAAGCCGTATTGGGCAGTCTCAGTGACTCATCTCACAAAGCAGCCTGTCAGGTCAGCACTTCACCCCTCGCCCTCCAAAGAGGAGCAGCAGGAAGAAAAGATGGACTCTGTGAGTCATCATTCTCCAGCATGGGGGTTTGGCGAGGGAAGGGTGAGGAAACAGCTGCCCAAAGTCAGTCAGCCTTCCTTGTTTTTCTACAGGCCCCACAAGCCCAACCCCAGTTTCAGTCTTGAGGACACACTGATAGAGGTCCGAGTTGCTGCAGGGGCAGGGGAGCGGGGGTGGAGCAGGTGCACTATTGATGAGATCGGTGATGGGATGAGGCAGTAATCACCTTCCTACAGCTCTCCGTTCCTGCCTTGGCCAGAGTGCCACTCCTCACAGCAGTCATCCTCTCTACATGACCTCCCCCTCAGGGTTTTCACAGCTTTCTCCATTTTCTCAGTGGTGTTGCCTCTAGTTCTGGGTGAGCTTGGGGAAAGGAGCCAGCCTGTCATGTGAACTCATCATTATCATTGTGGGAAATGCCTGTTTTACTCTTCTGTACTGTATATTCCAGAGCCAGTTTCCTGTTAAAAGTAGCACAGTTCTCTTAACACACTCAAGACCATCTTCCTTGTGTTATCCTTTTCCCATTCACAAATCTGTTATAGGAAGTTTATTACAGACTGCTGATGCTTTAGGGGAAAATGGCTTTGTAAGTAACTGGTAGTAAGTTCTTGATATAAGAAATGATTTAGAAGAGGCATAGTATTTTTCTTAGACTTTTAACATTGCAGTACAACCTTGTGTTTTTGTCATACCAAATTCTGGGGAATCACTAATCTCATTTTGTTTCCTTGACAATATGGTGTTCTCAGCTACATGAAACACTTCACTCTTTCGAAATTAAGTCAACTACTATTTAAAGATCTGTTTTTTAATATCCGGTACCTAGCACTCACACCTGAATAGCTTCACTGTCACATCAGTATAAACTGATGATAAGCAGGTTATGTATAAGTAGGGAAGTATGTCATGAAATGCAACATTACAAAGTCTTAGAATATTCTATAGCTGATTCAGTTAATTGAATTTTGCCAGACTTTTACGTTGCTAGAATTTGGAAGAGCTGTCTTGTGTAGACCATTACCTTTGTGGTTGAAAAAGCCATATGCAGAGGCCTGACCAGTTTTTTTTATTTTAAAAAAGCTTTCTTTAGATGGGGTCTCGCTGTGTTGGCCAGGCTGGTCTCCAACTCCTGGGTTCAGGGGATCCTCCCACCTCAGCCTCCAGAGTAGTTGAGATTACAGGATGTGCCACCATGACTGGCATATTTAAAAAATATTTTAACATCTGAAAATCATGATTTGATATTACATTATCAAATAATATAAATATTTATATTACCTTAGAAAATTTTTTTTAAATGGGGTTTAAACTTAAAAAATAAGCAGGTGTGGTGGCACATGCCTGTAGTCCCAGCTACACAGGAGGCTGAGGCAGGAGGATCACTGCAGCCCAAGAGTTTGAGGCTGCATTGAGCCATGATCACACCACTCAGTCCAGCTTGGGTGACAGAGTGAGACCTTATCTCAAAAAGTAAATAAAAAATAAAGAATGTTGCACCTGTATGGGGCACTTAACCTGAATGGAGCTTACAGGACTGGAATAGCTCTGGGTGTCGGTGAGTGAATATGAAGGCCTAGGACATTACTGTTACACGCCTGTAGACTTTATAAACACTGTACACTTGGGCTGCACTAAATTTGAAAACTTTTTTCTTTAGTAAACAGTTTACCATAACTTATTTACTTTATTAACTTTACATTTTTAATTTTTGAGTCTTGGCAATAGCACTTAGCTTAAAAGCACATTGTATAGCTGTATATTTTCTTTCTTTATATCCTTATTCTATAAGCTTTCTTCTATTTAAAAAGTTTGTTCTTTTAACTATTATAACATTTTTGTTAAAAACTAAAACACACACACACACACATTAGCCTAGGCCTACACAGCGTCTGGATCACTGACATCACTTTCTTCTACCTCCATGCTGTGTCCCACTGGAAGGTTTTCGGCACATGAAGTCAGCATCTCCTGTGCTAACAGTGCCTTCTTCTGGGATACTCCTGAAAGACCTGCTTTACAGTTTACTTTTGTTTAAAAAAATAAGGAGAATTACATTATAAAGTAATGATTAAAAGTATAGTACAGCAAGTGTACTATATTACAGTACAGATAACATATTCATTTATCATCAAGTATTACGTAGTATATGTAATTATATGTGCTGTACTTCTACACGACTAGGCAACACTATATAGGTTTGTTTACACCAACATCACCACAAGTAATTGTGCTATGACATCATGCTGGCAGTGGTGTCACTAGGTCATTGTACGTGCCATCCATGGTTGACTGAGACATTGTTATGCAGTCATTATTTTAACACATTTTCTTTTTGTTGTTTTTTTTTGTGTTTTGTTTTTTTGAGATGGAGTCTCACTCTGTCACCCAAGTTGGAGTACAGTGATGTGGTCTTGGCTCACTGCAACCTCCGCCTCCTGGGTTCAAGTGTTTGTCCCACCTCAGCCTCCCTGAGTAGCTAGGACTACAGGCGCATGCCACCATGCCCGGCTAATTTTTGTATTTTTAATAGAGATGGGGTTTCACTACGTTGGCCAGGATGATCTTGAACTCCTGACCTCATGATCTGCCCACCTCAGCCTCCCAAAGTGCTGAGATTACAGGCATGAGCCACCGTGCCCAGCCTTAACACATTTTCTTTATCCATTTATCTATCAGTGGACACTTGAGTTGTTTTCACCTTTGGGCTATTGTGAATAATGCTGCTACAAACATTGTGTACAATTGATATTCAATTTCAGTTCTGTGTATATACCTAGAAAAGGAATTGCTGGATCACACGGTAATTCTATGTTTAATTTTTTTTTTTTTTTTTAAGAAATTGCCAATACTGTTTTTCACAGTGACTACATAATTTTACATTTCCACCAGCAACACAAGGGTTCCTATTTCTATAGTTTCTCACCAACACTTGTTTTTTTTTTTTTTTTTTTTTTCTTAAATAATAACCATCTTAATGGGTGAGTGAGCTAAGCCAGGAGAATCAGCCTGGCCACCAGATCTCTTCTCCCCGATGACAGGAACCTAAAGCAGTTTGTGTCAGCTTAAAGTTTCTGAAGAACGAAACACCTGATTTGGCCAATCCAGATGTGTTACACAGTTGCTCTTCCTCTTGCTAACAGGCAAAGAGTGAGGGAATAGTCTGCTGGGTCTGTCAGGTAGTAGGAAAAGACTGGAATTAGCCTAACCATAAGCATTTCTACCTTACTTGGTATCACCTGTGAGGTTGGTCAGTATCAGGGAATTAAGATGACACCATACCAGAGGGCTTAGGGAAAAATATTTTTGTTCTTTTTCTTTTGCTGATAACATGTTTCCAGTATTTTTTCAGCCTGAGAAAATGCTGCAGTCTAAACATTGCCACCTTAGTTATTTAGAATGGTGCTCTCATATGTTCAGCACAGCACTATGATAGCAAAGACTGAATCAAACCTAGGTGCCCATCAGCTGTGGGTTGGATAAAGAAAATATGATACGTATAGACCATGGAATACTACACAACCATAAAAAAAGAACAAAATCATGTTCTTTGCAGCAGTGTGGATGCAGCTAAAGGTCATTATCCTAAGTGAATTATAGCAGGAACAGAAAACCAGATACCGTGTGTCCTTGCTTATAAGTGGGTGAACATGAACATAAAGATGGCAACAATAGACTCTGGGGACTCCTCAAGGAAAGAGAGACAGGGATTCAAGAGCTGAAAAACAACTTGTTGGGTACTAAGCTCGCCACCTAAGTGATGGGGTCAGTGGTACCCCAAACTTCAGTGTCATGCAGTATACCCATATAACCCCTTAATCTAAAATAAAAATTGAAATTATAAAAAATGAGATTTTTTAAATTAAAAAGTATATGCCAAATTGTATGTGTATGTTTTTTTATATGCAAAGCAAATGAAACGCCTGACAAAATCCATTATGGTACTTACACTTTTTTTTTAATTCCTCTACAGAAAAAGAATAAAATCTAAAATTTGTAAGGCAGCTATGGACACATTTTATTGTAATATTAAAGAACAAATCACCAAATTGGTAAGCTCTCTCACATACATTTGTTGGCCTAAGGTTTTTGTTTCTGTTTTTCACTAATCCTGAAGGAGCATATTGTTGTCTTAGAAAAGCTTGCATTTGCTGGCAGTATGGTTTTAAACTCATTAGAACTACCCATATTCCACATAACTGTTTTTAAACTAAATGTGATACATGTGAAACTAATTTACTTTTGGAAAGTAATGTACATATATATTTTTTATTCTGTATAGCTTACAGAAAGCCAGATGTTGAGAAATCTGAAAAGGAAGAATGCTAAGGTAAATTATTTATGTGATTAGAGTCATAGAGTCAAATACAATACTGACGTAGAGTTACATGAAGAATTGACTCTGGGTTTACAGTCTGTGGAGTGTGAATAGATTTCATAATCTTGTTAGGCTTTTATTTGCTTGATCTTGTGGTTGATTTGGTTGGTATTATTAACGCAAGGTAAGGAATGGGGATCCTAATCACTTTTGATTCCTAAAGCTGCACAGGTGTCAAAATAATTGTTTTTATAATTAAACACAGAAATTTAAGCTTTTTATTTTTATTTTTTTAATTTTTATTTTTTCCAAGACAGAGTTTCACCATGTTGGTCAGGCTGGTCTTGAACTCCCGACCTCAGGTGGATCCACTTGCCTTGGCCTCCAAAGTGCTTGGATTACAGGCGTAAGCCACCGCACCCGGCCCTACGCTTTTTATTAATGTCCCAAAGTTAGCTTAAAAATGACTACCAAGTCCAAAATGACCACTTATATGGATATATATTAACATTGCTTTTGTGGATGTCAAAAAGCACAACCCTTTAGAATAAAGAATTGTCACAGGTAGAAGGACAGCCTGGGAAGAATACTGGGTTAGGGGTCAGGAGACCTCATGTCTCGTCCTGGCTCTCCTATTTCAGTGCTCTACCTCCTATAGGCTGTACACCCCTGGGTCTGCAGTGGATGATAAGCACGAGAGCCTCCTTTGCTCACCTGTAAGTGGTTGGACCAAATGACTTCTGAGCATCAGAGATGAATCCAGGAGTGGAAGTCTACCTCTACATTTAAAAATAGAAATGGACTTGAAATGCATACATTTTCCTTCCAGTGATTGTAAGCTTTGGGGTGTTTGTTTTTCTTTTCAGTTTTAAATTTTTACTGGTCATTTCTGCATTGCTCATTATGAAGTGGGAACATTATGAATGTCTAACAATGGAATATTAGGTAATCACCAAAAGTGACTAAATGGTTGAGATAAAATATATTGAAATGTTCCTTTTAAAATAGAGTGGATCACAGCACTCCCCTGCTTTGATAGTTTCCTAGTGCGCCTAGATAAAATCTCCTTACTTTACAGGTCACAGGGTCCAGTAAAGACCTGACTCCTGCTTTTCTCCAGTCATTCTGAAGTACATAACCCCTGCTTTTCCAGAGTTCTCTCTTGTTTTCCTTTATAGCACATATCGCAAGTTATAATTACATATGTTTGTATGTAATGGTGTCTGTCTTCCCCATTAGACCAAAGTCTATGATGGTAAGAATTGGGTCTGTCTTGTTTTCCACTGGACTTCATTACCTGGCAGTGTATGTGGCAGTGCTCAAAGTTACAAAATTAATTTTAACACAAATGATTGTGTTACTTAGATGATTTCAGATATCGAAAAGAAAAGGCAGCGTATGATTGAAGTCCAGGATGAACTGCTTCGGTAAGATTACTATCAAATCTTGTTTGAGCACTTACCTAAAAGGATGTAATTACAGCGTGTCATTTAGGGGAGTGACAGTTGCTGCTGTGTTATATTAAAGCCCCAGGTTATTTTTGCGCTTGGATACTCAGTAAAGGTAGGGTATGCTGCCTACTTGCCCAACTCTTTAGCAAAGGAGAATTCCACACTGATCTATCTCCACAGATTTCTCAGCTCTGGCCTTAAGAGCTTTAATGCATAGATTCTAGAATTCACCTGCCTGGGTTGAATTCTAGAATCTACACATTGAATGCTTGGGTTGAACCCAAGCACTGCCACTTACTGGCTATGCAACCTTGACCAAGTTACTTAACGTCCCAGTGCTCAGTTCCCTCTTTTGTATATAGGTATAATAATGGTCATACTTCATAGAGTGTTGTGGAAATTAAATGAGTACATACATAGAAAGTGCTTCATAGGGACAGGCACACACAGTAAGTGCTCGTTGACAATTGTTGTTGATATTGTTGAACAGTATGCCTTGGAGTGGCATGCACGTGAATAAAATCCTAAGTGTTGGCCAGGTGGCCTTACCAAGCCCTGCAGGTCAGGGCTGCCCCCAATTTCTCTTTAGGAAGACGGGAGCACACATCAGCTGTCAGGCCACAAGTATGTTTTGAGGCCAGGGCTGTTGTGAGAGCTAGAGTAGTAAAGCAGTGCCAGATGTGCTCTCTGTTCCTGAGCTTTAAAATAGCTTGTGAAAGAAAGTGATAGTATCAGAAAAGAACATGTATAATTAAAAGTTGAACCTTTTAAAACTTAGTCAAAACTAAGTTTAAAAAAGAGTGCCAGGCCAGGCATGGTGGCTCACGCCTATAATTACAGCACTTTGGGAGGCTGAGGCAGGCAAATCGCTTGAGATTAGGAGTTCGAGACCAGCCTGGCCAACATAGCAAAACCCCATCTCAACTGAAAACAGAAAAATTAGCTGGGCGTGGTGGCGCGTCTGTAATTCCAGCTACTCGGGAGGTTGAGGCACGAGAATTGCTTGAATGAGGGAGGCAGAGGTTGCAGTGAGCCGAGATCATGCCTGGGCAACAGAGTGAAACTATGTCTCAAAAACAAACAAAAAGACTGCAACAGAAGTTTAATGGGGAGAAAGCGGTTGTCTAATCTGTTGGTTTCTAAATCAAGTCTCTGCACAGGTGCTGGCCTGTGATAAGGTTTTCATTGACCCAGACCAAAATAAGAAAACTAAAGGTAGTAAGGAAGGCTAACATTTACAAGCTTCCTGTGTGGCAGGGCACTTTCCTAAATGCTTTCTGTGTTAACTCATCATAATCACAGTCCTATGAGATAAGTGGTGATAGCTACAGTCAGGCCATGCCTGGTTACACTTGTCTTCAGTGTGAGACTGCTGAGACTTGTCTACTGAGACTGACTTTCGTTTCTTTTCTAGATATAACTTTAGAAGTTGAGAAATGTATTTTGAAAAGGGCATAATAAGAAAAACTATGGTATATCATTATTTTTAACTTGCCATATGAAAACCTAAGGCACAGGGAGGTAACTTGCCCCCATGGGCGCAGCTCTAGGAAGTGGGGGAGCCAGGATTTGCCATCAGCTGACTGACTCTAAATCCAGCCCTCCTGGCCATCGCTGTCAGCTCAGTAGTGAGTTTTCCCCAGTGCTCCGTTTGTCCAATGTAAAGAATCGTTAAAGAAGACTTTCCTTTTATGAAATTAGAGAATAGTTGTGTTTTATGTCTTTTTTGGCAAAATGCAAAATTGGCAGCCTTTGCCCTTCCTTTTTTTGTTGGTCCATAAAACCCAAGTTATCCCTTTTTATTTTACAGGTGAAGAAACTCACCTACTGAGAGATGAAGCAGTTTGCCCAAGGTCACACATTTTTCATCCAGGCACTGACAGTGTTCCACTGGTTTTATTAGACTTTAGAAAGTGGACAAATTTGATAAGTGGAAGGAACACTGGGAAAGCTTTTTGTCCATGGTTTCTGTGTTAAACTGTAGTGCCTGGCTCCTCCGGCACGAGCCTCTGAATGTTAGCCAAGCATACACTTGATCCAGTAGTTCCCAAGACTTGAAAGGCTTGATGAATTTTGCATTTATAAGGCATATTCTTCTGTGGATGTCACTGCTAATTATTCATTGTGCATTGTATTTCAGAGATTATTTTTTTTCCTATGTTTTAAACTGAAACCCAGAGTCTTTTATACATTCATAGTTTCAGAGCCAAAGCAAGTCATCTAGTTGGCCAACCCTGGTTCTTCATACTCACTCAGCGTACCTATATCCTCAGTTTCACACATGATAGGCTGGTACATTTTATTATATGTCATGTTTTTGTTTTAGGATGGAGCCACAGCTGAAAAAACTACAAACCAAATATGATGAACTTAAAGAGAGAAAGTCTTCCCTTAGGCATGCAGCATATTTCTTATCTAATTTAAAACAGCTCTATCAAGATTATTCAGATGTTCAAGCGAAAGAACCAAACATAAAGGAAATGGTAACTCCAATTTTACTTTTTACCGTGCTTCAGAAGGTGATTGTGGGAGGGTATCAGAAGCTTTGGGGAAAGACAAATGGAGATACAGAATTAGAGTTTGCCTAAAATAGTATCACTATAAGCCAGTGAAACTTGACCATATCAGCACTTTTCTTAACTACTTAAGGCTGGAGGAGTAATGTCTAGAATCGCTGATTTGTGTAAGGTATTTTCACTCGGACAGCTGAATTTCATCCAGGGAAGTTTACATCCTATGTATAAATCTCAACTGAAAAATCACATTCTGCTTTTTTACAATTTTCATTCCTGTAAGACCACTCAGCCATGTTTGAAAGACCAGCCTCTTCTATTTTGTCTAGCCCATGTTCACAGCATCTTTAGTATGTGAAAAACAAGCCATTTTCCCATATAACTGGTAGGTATGATTTTAGAAGTTAAGTAACAGGCTGGGCGTGGTAGCTCATGCCTGTAATCATAGGACTTCAGGAAGCTAAGGTAGGTAGATCCCTTGAGCCCAAGAGTTCAAGACCAGCCTTGGGTGATGGCGAAACCCCATCTCGACTAAAAACACAAAACTAGCCAGGTGGTGGTGCACACCTGTAAGATCACTTGAGCCTGGAGGTACAGGCTGCACTGAGCTGTGATCACTGCACTTCAGCCTGGGTGACAGAACAAGACCTTGTCTCAAAAAAAAATTAAGAAACATTAAAAAGGAATATAGTAGGAAAACACATTTATTAATACATTTTATAGTTGCTTCTGGATTTTTACTGCAGACTTTGCTACTGTTATCCCATCCACCTCAGATTAATAGAAATGTTTAAATTCTAGGAAAAAAATTTGTATACCCTAATAGGATTTTATATAAAATATGTAGATATAATTAAATGTAATGTATACATATATGTTATGATCAGATTTTTATTCTTCTAAATTCAGTGTTAAGGTTTTCACAATTATCTAAGTTAATTTTCCTGAGCCTAAGGGTTATTTATATATTAGAGATCTGGAAATAGAATGCTTTTAAAGGTATTTTTTAATTACCTAACTAGTCCAAAGTTTATGATTTGGAGTTTGCTCACTCAATTTGGGGAAGTTAACTGTGGCATTGATTCAGCTTGAACATAATACTTTGGTTAAAAGCGAGGTTTAGTGTCTCTGCCTTGTCTGGATCACACCACTGGATGAGCATCCTGTTCTTGGGAGCTTGAACACATCAGCTTGTCAAATATTTGTATAAAATCCCAGTATGGTAGTCATGGTGTGACAGTTTTTCTGCTGTCGTCTTGAAAACATGATATTAAACAACAAACTAACAAAGTATGATAAAATTCTGTAAGGAGAAATTAATCATGCACCCTTAGATACAATTTGCAACTGGAAATTTGACTTTGTTAATTATTTCAAAATCATGAGTTGGATATTGTGTGTTCTATTTTATGTTGGGTTTGTATTCTAATTTGAACTTTAATCATTAAGAACATTCGGATTGGTAACCTTTGAGACATTTAATTGATTTTCCCAATGAATAATCTCTCTAGATGGTATTTTTTTTTCTTAACTTTTATGGGTCTAGTGTTCTCATTCCATTAGTTCTTTCAGTTAAAGTAAAACCTGTCTTACAGTTTTCTGTGAGCAGACCCCACACAGCACGAGCAGAGTTGCCCTAATCAAGTTTTGACATGTCCCAGGTATGATTTCCCGTCTTCAGTAATAGAGATGATACAGTTCTTTGAATCATCTGGAATGAGATCAGTTCAAGCTTTGCAGAGCAGCTCCTAACAACTTTGTGATCAATTATGTTCTAAGGAAATGGATGAAAACCAGTTTTCTTAGTGGTCCTAATTAAAAATGAAAGGAGGAGTAGTTAATGGAAAGCTCTATCAGAATTTGCATTGGTCATAAGATTGAGCTATGTAAGGACAAGATTATAAGTTTTGATATTACTAATCATATAAATTATTGTCTTTCAACAGTATGATTCATCCAGCCTTCCAGCTCTGTTATTTAAAGCAAGAACACTTTTGGGAGCCAGAAGTCATCTGCAAAATATCAACCATCAGTTAGAGAAGCTCCTTGACCAGGAATGAGAAGAGCAGTCTGCTAAAACGTGCCTATAGGAAGACTAGTCTCATGCTGTTACCTTCTGAAACTGTACTTTACTTTATTAAATAAATAGTTTGGCAAAGAAGTTAAGGCCTACTTACCAGAATCTAAAATTTGTTATTCAAATTAAATGGCTGTGAACAATGTTAACATTGTTCAATAGTTTTAGAAGCCATAATCTTTTCTGGTTAATATCTTCATAATAAATTTTAAAATGTTGACACCTTGTCTAATCAATCAGCCCTAGATATAAGAGTTGTAATAAACTTGGAAAATTAAGTTGATGTGAACATAGACTAATTTTGATTAATAAGGGGATTTTTACTGAATTTAAGTACACCAAAACTAATTTTCAGTGAAATTGGTTTTTAGAAGTAAAAAACAAAAATTGGAAAAAAGTGATAAAACTTACTTAGTTTATGAAAACAGTGATAAAACTTAGTTTATGTAAACATAAAATTTAATATATTTATCAAATCTGAAAGACATCAGGCAAATTATAGCCTGGTGACAAAAGTGTCCATAGTGAATTAGCTACTCTTGTAATACTTCTATAATTAGTTCATCAGGAATTTCATCCACTTCACTATTGTAACTGAGAAGACTGTTCTCTGCCGCTTCAGCTAATTCGGCATCTTCAGTAGCTTCTAAAACATAAGCATCATCAATGCCATTATCCCAGTCTGTGTCAGCAGATGCACCTGTTAGCTTGCTGGGTGATGATGGCTTATGAGGATTCTGGGTTTCACTGCTCCTAGTTTCATCTGTTGTTGTAAACTCTTCTTCCTTTATTTTAGTGGAGAAAGGTAAGCAAGTGGGATAGAAAAATACGTACTCAGCATATGTGATTTGACTGTATACTCTAGGTTGAAGTAAGGTATTAAGTGACAAGATACTAAAGTGAGTATCTGTCTCTGATACCTCACCATGGGAATGAGTGCACTGATTGATTGAAACGTTGCTGCACTTAAGCTTAGACAAACGAAACTGCAAATTTGAAATTACATCAGTTTTTTTGCCATAGAATGTCTTCAGGATGGACATTTAGTTGATCCTCCCACTAAATAATTTTATTTATGTAAAGAATGTCCTTATTCAGTTTAGTGGCACATGCCTGTAGTCACAGCTACTTGGGAGGCTGAGACAGGAGGACTGCTTGAGGCCAGGAGTTTGAGATAGCCTGGGCAACATGACACCCCCCTCATTAAAATACTATAAAAATTCCTTTAGCTACATACTTACTTAAATATTTATTAGGAGATGAAGAGTTCTGATGCCTACAATTTAAGAGTCATCAAAAATAATGCATATGTATACAGTAGAGGGAGAAAGCGAATGTAACCAAATGCTAACAAATGGCAACCCCATGAAGGACAGATGGCAGAGTTCCCTATTGTACATTTCTGTAGGTTCAGGTGACCAATGAAATAAGATGATCACTGCAACAGAAAAGCAGGTAAATAACACCAACTGGTAATTTAGTTTAAAATATTATTAAACAAGTGAAGCAGGAAAGGCAAAATGTTAACTGAAAACTAAGTGATAGCTACATGGGTGTTCATTCTATTCTTTGTCTTTTATTATTTTAAAAGGTTATGTCCAAGTAGTGGTAATACATTATACCAAAGTTACTTTCAACTTGGCATTTTGAGGTGTTAACTGGATAAGCAGAAAAAATAGCTTAAAAATGCACTGCAATCGTGAATATCTAAATCACAATCCAGACCAAGGATGATGCAATCATCCTCCTCTTGGAGACAAAGTTTATTTTTTAACATTTACTTTGTTCTTGGTTGTTTCAAAACATTTTAACCTGGTATTTTACCAGAGAATCTGGCTATCAGTTATTTTATGTCCAGCTCTTACAGACCAAGAATGGGATTTCCACCATTTCAAACGGAGTTTTTTCGAGAGACGTGTTTTAAGACAGACAGTAGATACCAGATTGAGTTTTCTAGAATATAAACCCAATCAATCACTTGTTCTGCTTGTAGCAGGTAATTTTTATTCTAACCATAACACTGTAAAGGAAAAAGCTGATAGATCTGACCAAAAAAAACAACTAGAATTTAAAAGTATAAAAGAAATATGTCAAAAAGAATACTTAAGTTATTGCAAGAAAGTTAGAGAAAAATGGACAGAGGATAGGTACAGGCACTTCATTAAACAGTGAATCTGAAGAGTTCATTAAAGAAATGCAAATTAAAACAACTGAGGTACTGCTTTTTACCTATCAGATTAGTAGTAATTCTAGGCAAACAAGCACTGTTGGCAAAGTGTGAGTAATAGGTGCTTTCATCAATTTGTGGAAGTCTAATACCCTGTAATTCTTACAGAGAGCAATTTGGTAATATACCTACTGAAAATATTTGTGATACTTTTTAAGTGGAAGAAAAACTATGAAATAGTATGTGTGCTACCACTTCAAAAAAAAATGAGCATACATAATTTCTGGAAGATGTATGTCAAAATGTATCAGTTATCTATCTCTGGTCAAATGAGTGAGGAAGATTCTTTCCTCTTGCTTTTTGAGTATTTTATAGTTTTATGTAGCTCACTGCAACCTCTGCCTCCTGGGTTCAAGGGATTCTCCTGCCTCAGCCTCTCGGGTAGCTGGGATAACAGGCATACTCTACCACACCTGGCTAATTTTTGTATTTTTAGTAGAGACGGGGTTTCACCATGTTGGCCAGGCTGTTCTCGAACTCATGACCTCAAGGGATCTGCCCTCCTCAGCCTCCCAAAGTGCTGGGATTACAGGCATGAGCCCCCGCATCCGACCTAATTTTATGTATTTTCAATTCATTCCACAGTGCATGCTAATTATTTGGGTAAATAAAAAATCTTTAAGAGAAAAATGCTGGTTTGGCAATCTGGTAATACCTACCAAAATTAAAACTGAATATGCCCTTTGACACAATTCTACTTGTAGAAGTTCATCCTACAGATATAGATGTTCAAAGAAACACAAAGATGGGTATTTTGTTACTTTGAAAAGCAAAACATGGGAAACTTCTTAAATGTCTGGGACTGATTAAACTGTACGTCTCAAGCAGCAGTGAAAAGTTGTATATTATGAGATATGTGCTGAGATGGGAAATTCACTACAGTATATTCCTATAATACAGTCATAAGTGAAAAGGTACCAAATGTATTTCAAAGCTATTTGGACACGACTCATGGCTCATGTATACTACTGTACCAAGAACTCCCTGGTAAGGAGGAAGACACTAAAAGCTGCACTTACCTCTTTGAAAATAAATAGGAGACATACTTCAGCAGGTAATGGGAAACCTGAATCAGAAAGATAGCAAAGCTATTACATATTATAGCTATATCATTTTTACTTTGTGGTAAATGTAAAGATTAGTAACTCACAGTCAGATTTGAAGTTTTCTGCTTTACAGACAGGGTCATGACATTTTTGATACCAAACTTCATTTTTCAGATCAACCAGAATCCTTTATGTTTAAAACAAAACAAAACAAAAATAGTATTAATACCAAGACTGGGTAGAAAACAAAACCCAGCTGCATGCTGTTCCAAGAAATGCCTAAGACTTAAAGATGGAGAAAAAAAGTAAAAGCATGGAAATAGATACATACCAATCAAAATGATGGTTGCCAAAAATCCAGTGAACTGTAGGGCAAAAAGTAGATACTGACAAAAGTTCCCCCAGGAAGATAGAACAATTCTCAACCTCTATTCGCCAAATGATACAGTTGCAAAATATGTGAGCAAAAAATGGACAAGACTACAATGATAAGCAAATCTACCATAAATCAAGGTTTTTAAAAAAACATATTCTCAGTAATTTATAGATGAAATAACCAAAAAAAGGTCCAATAAGGATACAGAAAACATGAATGACAAAAAGCAATTAAGAAGTTTGATCTAACAGGTATATATGATAAAGTATATATAAAGGAGCTCTTTATAAAATCAATTCCATGCTAACTATAAAGTGAATTTTATCAAAATTATCGGTTCATACAGAATACATTCTCTGAGCATAAGGCAAAATTTAGAAATAAAAAGATAGCTAATAGAAATATATAATTTGGAAATTAAAAACATTTTGAAATAACCAATGAATGGCTCAAGGAAAAAAAGTTAGAAAATGCTTAGACATGAATGGACTGGAAGTGTACATATTAAAATATATGAAATGCAGTTAAAGTGACCTTTAGAGGACAATCTTAAAAGTTTGTGTTATGGGCCGGGTGTGGTGGCTCACACCTATAATCCCAGCACTTTGGGAGGCCAAGGCGGGCAGATCACAAGGTCAAGAGATCGAGACCATCCTGGCCAACACGGTGAAACCCCGTCTCTACTAAAAAATACAAAAAGTAGCTGGGTGTGCTGGTGTGTGCCTGTAATCTCAGCTACTCAGGAGGCTAAGGCAGGAGAATCGCTTGAACCCAGGAGGCGGAGACTGCAGTGAGCTGAGGTCGTGCCACTGCACTCCAGCCTGGTGACAGAGTGAGACTCTGTCTCAAAAAAAACCACCACCACCAACAAAAGGCTTGTGTTATGAAAGAAAAATGGCTAAAGATACATGGATTAAGTAACTAAAGTGGAAAATGGGCAACTGAATAAACCCTAATAAAAGGCAGGTGACCAGGCGTGGTGGCTCACACCTGTAATCCCAGAACTTTGGGAGGCTGAGGCGGGTGGATCACAAGGTCAGGCATTTGAGACCAGCCTGACCAACAGTGAAACCCCATCTCTACTAAAAATACAAAAAATAAGCCAGGCATGGTGGCAGGCGCCTGTGATCCCAGCTACTTGGGAAGCTGAGGCAGGAGAATTGCTTGAACCCAGGAGGCAGAGGTTGCAGTGAGCCAAGATCACACCACTGCACTCCAGCCCAGGCGGCAGTGCGGGACTCCATCTCAAAAATAAATAAAAGGAAGTCATAAAGAGCAAAAAGTAAAAAGAACAAGGCCTACATTTGAAGAAAATGAATTCGGGTCAAATTGCCATTTTACCATAAGGCAAAGACACAAATGTTATCAGAAATTAAATGCAGCATTTTTTAAAAGAAATTGTGAACAATTTTTGCCAGTAACTATGAATTTTGTAAAACAAAGTACTAGATAAACTAAGCAAACTTAAGCAACACAAAACCTAAACAATCCTATAATCACTAAAATTCTTAAAAATTTGATTAACTAGTTTAAAATTTTCCCACATTTTACAGAAAAGGAAACAAAATGGCTAACATTCCCTGAGGCAGTCAGTGCCGTGTGGGGTGGGGAGGTGGTAAGGGAGCAAAAAAAAAGGGCAGGTGACTTAAATCTAATCTTTCCTTAAACATTCTAAAAAAACACAGTGATACTTGACATTTGTTGAGCAATCAGAAAATGCCTTGCTTGCAGTTCACATGTTCAGTGTGACACTGTACTTCATTTCTTTCATTTATGTTCCATCTTTGTAGAGCTGCGCTTTGGGGGTGTGTTTGTAATAAAAAGCGCCATTAACATCCATGGAGAACAAGATATTAGTTGGGATGGTGCCATCTAATCTGATTCCAAGGTTTAAGAGGGCATACATAGGCCTGACGAGGTGGCTCACACCTGTAATCCCAGCATTTTGGGAGGCTGAGGCAGGAGGAGAGCTTGAGGGCAGGAGTTCAAACCAAACTGGGCAACACAGGGAGACCCCATCTACAAAAAATTAAAAAAATCAGCCAGAGATGGTGGCACACCTGTAGTCCAAACTGCTCGAGAGACCGAAGCAGGAGGATCGGTCAAGCCCAGGAGACGGAGGCTGCAGTGAACCGCTGCACTCTGCACTCAAGCCTGGGCGACAGGGTAAGATCCTGTTTCAAAACAATGAAAAAAAAAAGTGTATACATCCCATTAATAAGTAACAGTATTTAAGAATGAAATAAAAGTTTTTTGTTTTTTTTAAGTTTATGGGTACTATTATTCAAACTACTACTAAATTGTTAGGACATAAACACTTATCAAGGTGTTTGAAAGTACCTAATTCATTAACAGAACTTGGGTATTTATTTTGGCCTCAGAGAAAATGTGAAAAAACGAAGACACCAGGGGAACCATGAACCAAGAAAATCTGGTAACTTCTGGACCAAATGCTGGGAGGTCAGTCCTTACCTACACAATGCTCTTTGTACAATGTTTCTGACTTTAGAATTGCATTTGGTAAATAAGCGTGGAATCTATGGATTATGAGGCATGCTTTCCAGAAATGTTACCCAGCTGTGCAACCTGAGTGTAAAATGAGGTGATTCATAACCTTGGTGCTTCCTGCTGTGTGCAGGGATTGCTCACTTCTGCCTCGGGTTTCTGCCTGAGTCAGAGAGGGCAGGAAGGGCTAGGGGAGCCAGGCCAGATGCCCCAGGCCTCGCTCTGCCCCATTTGTGTCTTTTCAGTCCTTGTGTCCTTACATTATTAGTAAAGCTTGATACTGGGCAAGATTTCTGATTTGTGTGAATGTAATTCAATTATCCAGTCCTTAACTTCATTAGTGATCAGGGAAATTCCCATGAAAACCACCATATTGTTTTATACCTGCCAGATGAGCAAAACCAATTTTTAATCCTAACAATACTAAAGCGTTGGTGAGAATATGGGGCAGGAGAAAATCTCAAAACACGGCTGGTAGAACTATAAACTGACACATCCATTTGGGAAAACAATTTATGATCTAATAAAATTAAATATGTGCATACTGCATGACACAGTAGGTCCACTTAGAGAAACTCTTGCACGTGTGTACTAGGTTATATGTACAAGAAGCTTCCCAGCTTCATGGTTCATAACAGCAGCCCAAATGTCCACTGTGGGAAATAAACTGACATGTTTATGTTTATATACATGGCATGCTATACAATAATGACACAAATAAGCAAAAGCTACATGTTGCAACATGGGTGAAGATCACAGATATGCTACTGCAATGCAAGTGAAAAGACTTTTTTTTAAAAAAACAAGCAAAGGAAAACAGTATATTGTTTAGAGATACGAACGTATATGGGAAGAATCATAAAAGCAAGAAAAAGATGAACACAAAATCCAGAATAATGGCTACAATCTCTGAGGGCCAGGGAGAGAAGGAAATTGAGGCTGGGCCCACAGGTGCTTCTGAGGTTTGATCGGGTTCTGGTTCTGAAGATGGGTGGCAGATAGGACAGGTATTTTAGTCTTTAAAATGTGCGCATTAAAGTGTGTTCGGCTGGGTGTGGTGGCTCCCACCTGTAATCCTAGCACTTTGGGAGGCTGAAGCAAGTGGATCACTGGAGGTCAGGAGTTCGAGACCAGCCTGGCCAACACAGTGAAACCCCATCCCTACTAAAAATACAAAGATTAGCCAGGGTAGTAGCATGCATGTGTAATCCCAGCTACTTGGGAGGCTGAGGAAGGAGAAGTACTTGAACCCAGGAGGTGGAAGCCTGCAGTGAGCTGAGCTCGCGCCACAGCACTGCAGCCTGGGCGACAGAGCAAGGCTCTGTCTCAGAAAGTTTTTTTTAAAAAGGGTGTTCTCTCTACTTTTATATGTATGATATATTCCACAGTCAAAAAACAGAATAGATTATGGATATATAATTCAAGGTGGTATGATCATCATATGATAATGATTTTTTGGAAATATGCATAGAAAAAAGAAGAGAAGATACTCAAACTGATAACTGCAGTTATCCCCAGGCTGTAGCACTATGGGTGATCTCTTCATGTTTTCTATGTTATAGCTTTGTGTATTGAGTACATAGTTTTTGCAAGCTTTTTTTAAACTGAATTAATCTAAGTATATCAAGTATGCACTGGACCATGCTACCCAATGTGTTTTCAGCTTCCCAGCAAGAGCTTCCCAATCGTTCTCCTACGTCGTGCACATAGGCCACATATGCTTGATGATACAAGAGTTGCTTTGACATGAAACAGAAAACAGCTCCTATCTGAGACCTCACTAAAGAAAAAAAAAAAAAAAACGCAAAATTTCTCACATCATAACTGATAACTGATAACTACTGGGTTGCTATTTATCTCTATTCTCACCACATCCTTTTATTATTTAAAATTCTATTTCTGGTTTTACTTCATCCTTACTTTCCCTCCTCTTGCTATGGGCATTTTAAAGAAAATCTCTAAAGCAGGGCCTGGCACATACAGCAGGCATTCAATAAACATTAGTATCCTCAATGCCATGCTGTGTCTTGAACAACTTAACACAGTCCTAGCTCCACCTCTTACCACTGAGGAGATCCCTTCTTGCCCAAACCTGTCCACTTTCAACGTAGAATCCATAAGGTGGCAAGGGCCAGTGGGAACAGGAAGGAGAGGCATGCTTCCCACCCGACGGCCTTCTCCCAGGCCTAATCAACCCCACCCCTGCTGTCTCCAGATACACTAAGGGGTTATCTCAGCAAATAAAGTACACACAGAGCTGACGTGCTAGAAGCAATGTAATAATTACAACATTAAAATCAAATATTATAAAATGCTAACCATATACAACAGATAAAAATTCAATAAAACAGCTGGGCACGGCGGTTCATGTCTGTAATCCCAGCACGTTAGGAGACTAAGGCAGGCGGATCACGAGGTCAGGAGTTCAAGACCAGCCTGCCCCACATGATGAAACCCCGTCTCTACTAAAAATACAAAAATTAGCCGGGCATGGTGGCATATGCCTGTAATGCTAGCTACTTAGGAGGCTGAGGCAGAAGAACTGCTTGAACTTCAGAGACAGTGGTTGCAGTGAGCCACAATCACGCCAATGCACTCCAGCCTGGGCAACACAGCAAGACTTTGTCTCAGAAAAAAAAAAAAAAGGAAATTTACAACTAAATTTATTTTCAAAACAAAATAATTTTCATATTCTCAACTTTATTTAAAAGTTATAGGCCAGGTGCAGTGGCTCAGGCCTGTAATCCCAGCACTTGGGGAGGCCGAGGCGAGCTGATCACAAGGTCAGGAGATGGAGACCATCCTGTCTAACACTGTGAAAGCCAGTCTCTACTAAAAATACAAAAAACTAGCTGCGCATGGTGGTGCACGCCTGTAGTCCCAGCTACTCGGGAGGCTGAGGCAGGAGAATGGCTTGAACCTGGGAGGTGGAGGTTTCAGTGAGCGGAGATCGCGCCACTGCACTGCAGCCTGAGTGACAGAGACTTCGTCTCAAGAAAAAAAAAAGTTATAAACATTTAAAATATTGTTTAAATAAAAACAAATTATTAATGATATTACTTACATGATATTATTACTCTTATGGGGTCTTCCAATGTTTTCACACCAACGATATTTACAAATATCATAAACCAATAATTCTTCTGGGAAAAAGTAGTTCCAACGCCGAATTCCTAGAATGCAAATAACGTTTCTAAAGGTACCATCACTCTATCAAGTAATAGTCAATAAAGAATGAGATTAACTTTACCTCCTTTAATGCCATCTTTATTCACCAAAGAAAGAACAAAATGATCAACTTCAGGATAGGGTGAACACTGAAAACCTTCAATGGTTTCTACTGCAACAGAGAGAATTATTTACAAATTACAACAGCTGAAAGTTGAGAAGTTAAATTTTGATTAAATGTTGTTGAGTACAATTACGGGTTTTGCAAGCTCTCAGCTTTCCCCTGCTTTTTGCAATTTCAGTCAATTCATGTTTGTTACACTACAAGGATGCAGGTAAAATTCAAACCTTTCAGTAGGTCAAATGTTAACTAATTTTTTTTTTTTTGAGATGGAGTTTCACTCTTGTTGCCCAGGCTGGAGTGCAATGATGCGATCTCGGCTCACTGCAACCTCCGCCTCCTGGGTTCAAGCAATTCTCCTGCCTCAGCCTCCTGAGTAGCTGGGACCACAGGTGTGTGCCACCACACCCAGCTAATTTTTGCATTTTTAGTAGAGACGAGGTTTCTCCATGTTGGCCAGGATGGCCTCGATCTCTTGACCTTGTGATCCACCTGCGTCGGCCTCCCAAAGTGCTGGGATTACAGGCGTGAGCCACTGTGCCCAGCCAATGTTAACTAATTTCATAAAAAGCATTTGAAATAATTTCAACTGCTGTCTTCACTCTGGCAAAGAGAACGACAGCCCCTCACGTCCACAGCTGGCCTAGCTCCATCAGCCAGGCCTTAGTGCGCCCTGTGCTAGCCCAGCACACCTACCCCGGCCTGGGCCTTCTCCTATGAACAAAGGCAATCTCCTAGAACTTAAGCAACAGATAAGACCCTATGGTCATGAGGACTCAAGGCAAAAGATGACCGCTCTGTAATCATGTCCGAACACAGACAAAACAGGAACATCTTCCAAACCACAAAAATGACCAAACACCCACAATAATGGGTAATATGAGTGACTGCTGCTTTTTTTTCTTTTTAAACCAATTACAGTGTTAATTTCTAGTCTAATTTCCTTTCAGTTAAGCTTTACTAAGAAAACCAATCCTAGAATTGTCCCTGACAACACCCAACTCAGAACAAACCCCAGGCTTCCTGGTATACTCCCCCAAACCACCCATTCCAAGCCCAAATCCTACCCTACCAGTCCTGTCCAATCTCCTCTTCCTGAGATGCCTCACTCTCCTGAGGTTCCCCATGGTGTGTGCTCACCATTGCTGCCCTGGTAATACACTCAGCTGACTTGCTACAGGTGTGTGCCCTGAGGTCTTTAGCTGGAAAGTACTAACAATCCAATTATATTTTCTATCTAAAAATCTACTGTAATAATTTAGAATGACCTATTTTAAGTATCATTTAACTTTTAAGGACAAAAATCTAGTTTGCTTTAAATGAAGTCTATGTTTCACTTGCTAAAATAATATATATATATTTGGAGAAATATTGGAAAATACATTAATGTGGAAATGTGAGGAACAGACTCTAAATCAATGTCTATAAAGATGTAAAACAGAAGAAAATAAACATAAGAAAATGTTATCCATATTTTAAAGTTAGCTTGTAATCATACCACACACATAATTTTTGAGACTATTTTTTCTTTTAACATTACAAATGGGTGTTATCCACATTAAAAAGGCTTTATCAATTTAAATTTAACAGCTAGAGGGTTTCATAGGATGTAACTTATCCAATTTTGTTGTACATTTAGATTGCTTTCAGTTTTTCACTATTTTAAATAACAGTATACTAATATATGTGTATAAAAATGTTTACTGGAGGGAGAGAGATCCAAGATGGCCGATTAGCAGCAGCTCAGGATTATAGCTCCCAGTGAAAACGCAGAGAGCGAGTGGACGCCGCACTTTCAGACGAATTTTTGTTGCCCACAGACCGGGAGATTCCCAGTGGAGGAGCCACACGGGTCGCCAGTGCGACTTTTTTGGCCGGCACAGCTGTTTTGCAGGCACCCTGGCACGGTGCTTCTCGGTGCGGAGTATACGGGACGGGGTGCCCTTTGAGTCAGGCTCGGCTGGTCCCATCCCCACAAGGAGAACAGCAATTGGAAGCGCTGAGGACTGAGAGTTTCACAGTAAGCACAGCTGAACCCGGGAAGACCAAGCTCTGTGGGGAAGGGGCGTCCACCAAAGGAAAACTAAGAAACGGAAAAAACTTCATCACCAACAAGCCAGACATCTACTCAGACCCAATCTGAAAGTCGGCAATTACAAAGACGACAGGTGGATAAATCCACAAAAATGGGAAGAAACCAGTGCAAAAAGGCTGAGAACACCCAAAATCAGAATGCCTCTCCTCCTACAGGGGATCACAGCTCCTCA
>CAUYLG010030127.1:0-20485 GCA_963573385.1 Cacajao melanocephalus
GGTGCTTTTGATCTAGGATCTCATTTGATCCTTACTGTCATTATGGGGCAGGTAAGAAAACTGAAGATCAGGGGGTTCAGGAACCTGTTCAAGATCACACTCCACTAGAACCAGGACTTGATTCCAGAATTGCTTCAAATCTGCTATACTAGGCAGCCCTCCCAAAATCAAGGAAGGATTTTGGATGGATTTCTGTGACTCTGAACCAAATTTCTGTGTTTCTCTCATTTGTTCTTGATGAGAAAATACTCACATTTCCTGTCTCCATGCCCTAGGTGTCTGCAGCACTGTAGCCAATGCTTCTGGAGCACATGGCTCTGCCTTGAAGGATTCCGGGAACTACATTCACCTGAAGGGGACCCAAGGAGTTCTGTCTTGTTTAATGTGACTGAGAACCTTGGAGTAGCTGTAGGAGCCAAGCCAGTAGAGGTTGCATGGGGTTTGGGCACTCCGTCAACTCATACACTGATGCTAGAAGTCCACAGAAGGGCCGACTCTCCAACCTGGTTGAGCTTCCAGGACAAGTTCAAGCAGAGGGTCCGTGTGCCCAGCATGTTGTCTCTGAGGATTGAAAATCTGGCCCCTGAAAACAGTGGGCAGTATGTGGCCGTGATCTACTTAACTGAGGGACAGCTATCTGGCCAGGTTTTCTACTTCACTGTCTATGGTGAGTGACACCCCTCCCCCATCCTCTGGCTTCCCTGATTTTTTTGTCCCTAGAGAGTCACATAGGCCTCACGCAGGATTCTGTTCAGACACCAGCCTTCAGAGTCAAATTTCTCCACCAAAAATAAGGCACATGAGGTCCCCACAGTAGACAGCAGAGCTGAGAGTCACACCAGAGAATAAAGCTCTTTCAGTGTTTTGGGAGAGGAAATGGAAATTAGAGAAAATAGCAATTTTTTTTTCAATAACATTGACTAGCCCATATATGATTAATGTTACTTTATTTGTATAGTATTTTTTTATCACTGATGTAAATTCCCAAAAATTATTGACTGAAAGCAAGACAAATTTTTTATCTCACTGTGCCATAGGCCAGGGGTCTGACACAGTCTCTGTGAGCTAAAATGAAGATGGTGGCAGGGCTGTGTTCTTTCTGGGGGCTCCAGGGAAGAGCCCATTCTTTTTCCTTTTTCACCAGCTAGTGGCTGCTGGCATCCCATGACTCCTGGCCATCATCCTGTATCTTCTAACAGAACACTGATGTTAGTGTTCTACTAGGAGTGTCAGGAGAATCTCCCTATTTTAGGTCAGCTCATTAACAACCTTCATTCTATCTGTGACCTTAATTCCCCTTGCCTCGCAGCCTCACCTATTCCCAGGTTACCAGGACTGGGTCCTAGACATTTTGGAGGCCACTGTTCTGCCTACCACAGTTAGGAATCTGTGTGAATGGAGTCCTCCCAGTTTGCTCTCTTCTCACTCAGCCCCAGCCTGAGGCCAGCCTGTCACCTAAGCCACCACAAATCCACATCTCACAGGCTTTATAGGTGTAGGGGAAAGTTTACACCACAACACATCTTAGGAAACTCATTTACCAGCTCGTTCTTTCCCTAAAGTTCTTCTCTGCACAGGGAAATATCCTGCCATGGAGAGAGTGGCTTACGCAGCTTTAGGTCCCATGTGATTTCTCAGGCTGGCTTATGAGTCTGACTCTTTTTTTCTGTCTGCACCACAGGTTTAGTGGCACTTTCTAAGCACACTCAGAGTCATTGTTGCCAGTGCAGTCCCAGGCATGGCCTCAGCTGGAGATGTGGGGGAAGGACATTGGGCCAGTACAAGCCCATCTGCCCAAGACTACTTCTTCTTCTTGAAAATACCTAATTTTCCTGAATATACTGTGACCTAGGAATGGGGAGTCTAGACTTTATTTTCTTTGGGAAGGTTTTAAGACTTGTTGAATCTGGGAAACCCAAATGGAGCTGAACACAGTGAATTCCCTACTTGTTTCATTTGCTCAGTATTTAGTTTGGCAAATTGTGTTTCATCTATAGAATACATCCACTTTCTTTATAGGGCACATGCTGTGGCTGCAATGAGAAAATAATGAGGAAGTGAGATGTGCAATGTTCTCCACGCGTGTGAGATTCCCCTCTTTTGTCTCCTTCTGCCCCAGAGCCTGTGCCTCACCCTGAGATCCTGGCCAAGTCACTGTCTATCACACCAGGCCTGTGTAACATCACTGAGGAGTGTAGGGCTCCAGGGGCCACAGAGGACTTGAATGTGACTTGGGAGAGCAAGGACCTCCTCAGAGAGCTGGAGCAGATAGACACCAGGACCAGCCCTCAATCCCTGGACACTGGCTGTCAGCCTGCCCCTGAGCCAGTGGAAGAGCAGTCTCATCTGTGTGATCAGCAACCAGATGGATCAGAAAGCTGCAATCTTACATCTTGGGAAAGTCTGTGCTCAAGGTGAGTGGTGAGTGTAGCCTACAAGATAGCAGGGGCATTCTGAGCTCAGGTAGCACTGGAATCTGAGTGTTCTGGGATCTCTTCTTCACCATGAGCATTATTGCAACCTTCTACCTGCTCACCACACGCAGCAGTGTGGGAGTTACCTCCACCTTACTTCTGCATTTAATCATCTCTCCCATCCATACCCTCCTTGACGCACCCCCACCATGTCTCCAGCGATTCAGACAGCAGCCTTCCAGGAGCTCTCCCAACCCATCCATCCTCCACTGAATATCCAGAGTCGCTTTGGGAAAAGTAGGTAGAATTAGGTTGTTTTCTGTGTCATCCGTGGGATCTGGCCTCCAGTTACTTCCCCATGGAATTCAGGGGATGCTCCTCTTCTCATGTTTCTGGCCTCACCTACACACTTTACACCAAAGTGCTTTCTTGTATTTCCCAAAATATGTCCTGCTTCTTGTACACTTCTCAGCTTTTGAACATGCTATTTCTTACTCCAGCAGCCCTCCCTCACCTAGTGTTCCACACTTCCCTTTTTATTCCTTTCCAAGCATTTCTTTCGGCCATGGCCGCTTTATGGGCACAAGACAGATGCAACCACACAGGGTCCCTGACTTACTAGCATTCTAAAATTGGTTAAAACACTGCCATTGCTGCCTGTAAGTTTTTAGTTTTGAATCCAAGGAATTTAAATTTGCATTGCACAGTGCCCCGAAAATGATGTATCTGTTTCTGCCCTCAGGCCCCACCTCCTTAGAGAGCTGTCCATGGCACCCAACACTGAGCAGTAATGGTGTGTTTACGTCACTGTCTGCCCTGTAGACGGCAACACCTTGATGTTTTCCTTTGAGTCCCTGTGCCAAGCACAGCTCCTGGCAACACTTGCTCACACTCAGTGTTCACCGAATGAATGAATGACCTGATACACTGTGTGCAGCCTGGTCCTCTCCAATCCTTCCTCCAGGAGCTGCTGGGGGATCTGATGTGTCAGCATCACTTTAAACCATCTGTCACCTCCTCCTGCGAACCCCATCCTGGAGTGTTAAGCACTTAGTGTGACCACAAGGCCCTCTGGGCACAGACAGCTGTCTCAGTCCAACTCCCTTTGCCACAGCTTCTGCCTGCCTTGTCCCTCTTCTGTTGCAGTGGAGTGCTGGCAACTCCCAGTGCTGATGTCTTGACACAGACATTTCCTTTCTGGAATGCCCTACTCTGAAGATCTGAGAAATTCCTACTCCACCCTCAAGTCTCACTTTAGCCAGCACCTCCTCTGCGAGGCCTTCCCTGAAGACCTTGTACAAGGTGGAAACCTCTATTGCAGCTCTGATCCCTCTGTTTGGCAGTTGATATTTTCTGTCTTCCCTCCTGTGTCCTGGGCTGCTGAGGACATTGTCTCGTTCATCTCAGCACCCCTGGCACCAAACAGCAGCTTCTCACCAGTTGAATGAATGGACCTGCCTTGCTCCTCCCTCTGCAGCTTCTGCATCAGGCCCCTTCCCACTGCTCCACCTGCTTTCTCCCTCTGTCTCTCCTTTGGCAATTGGTGTCTCAAATTATCTCCTGTCTTAACACTTTCTGCTCTCCCCATATGACAGGAACGAGTTCATACGAACAGGAGGTGACTAGACTGCTGCCAGGCATCCTAGTTGGTCCTGGGAACTGAGCTGTATGTTTTGAAGACATGCCAGAAGAATAGGAAGAGGAAGAGGAAGAAGAAGAAGAAGGAGGAAGAGGAGGAGGAGGAGGAGGAAATAAAAAGGGGCAAGTTGCTTTTCTCCTGACATGCCCAGACACTTCCCCTCCCTCACTAGAACCTCAGCTTCCTTTTTCTGAATTTTCCTCCCAGGGAGTGGACTCTGCTGAGGGAATGATGGGCGTGGTCTTGGCCTTGGGGTCCACGGCAGTGGGAAGGGCTACAGGTTTCTAAGACATAGATTCGAGTTTTGATTTTGTCAGGTGGAGGATTGCAGAAGAATCATGGGGCTGATGATGGTGGCATCCCCTTTGAGACGCTCAGCCAGCAAGTGTCTCAGAAGGGCAAGGACAAGGTGAGTGCCGGGGCACTGGCCACCCTGGGAACTCCCAGGTCTCTCTGCCCAGCCTTGGGCTTCCAATTTCAGGACCTGCCATATCTGGCCCAACTGCCTGTTTATCTATATCTGGACAATCAACAGTATTTACTAAGAAAATTTACATCTGGGTGTGATGTAGTGCTGGGTACTTTGGAGGAATTCATAAGCAGTGCATGGCAGTGGGTACTGGCTCTGTGGGTCCCTGCAGATTCATTCTATCCTTCAGCTGATCCAACAACCCTCTGTGTTGTATTTCAGAGCATCAGTGAACAATATCTGGAAAAAAAGGAATCTCTCACTACTATCTACAGTAAGGTCTGTTATCCAGACCAGACCATGGAGATCATTTGACTGGAGGAAGCAGGAGGATCTGGCAGTCCCAGGACACCTGCATTCTGAGCCTAGATCCCGCAAACCGCTGCATTTCCCAGCTGTGATTCAGTTCCAACTTCCCCTTGTGTGTGTTACTCTGACCTCATAGCTACACTCCTAGAGGGTACACATGGCCTGGTTTTACTCTGTGACACTTCCCCGAGCTGCCTTTACACTCAGTCGAGGACTATCCTCAGTCATTGACATGGCTGCTGATCCCTGTCCTTCATAAGCCTTCCCAAGAGGAGCCTGTCTGATTGAGCAGGTGTCAAGTTCCCACCACCTCTGCCATGTCACTGGTGTGAGTACTTCTGAGGATGCAAGCCCAGACATGGGGACTGTGCAGAAGTGCTGACTGTGCTGCAGAGGAGGGTGGTGGGACCTGGCTTCTGGATGCTGAGTTGGAGGATATCATTGTTGGGTACCAGCCCCAACCCTGTTTGTGAGTGCCCCAAGTCCTGGTGGTGACGAGGGATTGAGAAAGGAAATAAAGACAAAGACACAGAAAGAGTTGTTCAAAGAGTGGGTCCAGGGGACCAATGTAAGGTGCGAGGACCATGTTGGCCCCAAGTTCTGGTTTCCACAGGTTTTTATTAGGTGCATGCACTCATTATTTGAGGAGTGGAAAGCAGGGGGGTGTTATCAGGGGAGACCTTGAAACCATTGTGGGACAAGATATCCATGGGGAGAAGCATGCATCATTAGAATACAATGAAACAGGTGGTTCTTCTAAGAGAAGCTAATCTAGTACCCTGAGTTTTACCACTGATCATTATCCGTATGCAGCTACACCAGAACACAGCGGGTAGGGCACCACCAGGTCTGACCACACGCAATGCATCAAGGGGCTTTTATCTTTTGATCACTGTGGACATAGGACAACTGAGATTACCCCATATTCTAAGAACACAGGCAGGGCAGGAGGCGTTCCACTGTCTCTGTCCGCAAGGCCTTCCTGCCTTGCCAGCTGCCATCTTCAAAGACCCTCTCGGATCTTGTGAGCAGAGGTCACCGACCTTTCCCGGGTGTTTACACCAGAGCAGACCCCTGTGCAGATGCCATCTTGAAAAGGAGTTCATGGGACCAACACAGTGTTTTCCTGCCTTGCAACCACACCGTGGGTGTCCCACGGTTAATGGGGCGCTCTCAGATGGTCTAACTTTAGGCCTCCCATTACCACTTTTGCTTGTGCTTTTACAAGCTACATGCTGTTCTCTTTTGTGCTGTGCTTTTCATTCACTGTTGTTTATTTCAGGGTATAAGTGTCAGTGTACCACAAACTCTATAAGCTAATAAGCAAATCAAACTTATATTTGTTTAATCAGCAATAGTAGAGACAGTATATGTCTGCCCCTTGTCATCTGGGTCCACATATCGTTGGTAGACACATATCATTGGTGGATAGGAACTCACAAAGGAGAAGGCTGAGGCTTCCTTTGCAGACTTTGTGTAGGGCTCCTCTGGGGGTATCAGGCAGTGTGTGTTGTGTGTGTGCACGCAGGTTGGGGGATTGTCTAGTGCACATTGTACGACTGAACCAAAGCCCCCTTTCTTAACACCTGTGCTAATCGGAACCTAATTTTCAGCCATAGTGAGTTTTATTGATGATCTTGTCTCTATGTCATATGTGTGTTTGCCTCTTAATTTTTAGCAAAAAAATTGAAAATAGAAAATAGCCTATAGAAAAGATATAAAGAAGGAAAAACATTTTATATAGCTGCATTTTTTCATTTTAAGCTGTGTTATTATAAAAGAATAAGCAGTTAAAAGTTTATGAATAAAAAACTTGCAGTAAGCTAATGTTAATTTATTACTGAAGAAAGAAAAATACTTTAAAATAAATTGAGTGCAGCCTTAGTATACAATGTTTATAAAACCTACAATTGTGTGCAGTAATGCCCTAGGACTTAACATTCACTCATCACTCGTCCACTTCCCAGAGCAAGTTCTAGTCCTGCAAGCTCCATTCATGGTAAGTGCTTTATACAGGTGTACCGTATTTCATTTTTATACCATATTTTTACTGGACCTGTTCCATATGTAGACACATTTAGATACACAAATGTTTGTGATTGTGTTACAGCTGCCTGTTGTATTCAGTACAGTAGCATGCCGTACAGGTTGGTAGCCCAGGAGCAATAAGCTATACCATACAACCTGGGTGCAAAACAACAAAAACAACAAACCTCTAAGGGGATGTAATATGTAGTTAATGTCTATTCAAGTGAAAAGTGATCATGAAACAACAATTTCTGGAAAAACATACATTACAAAATTGATTTATATGTGTGTACAAACCTCAAAAAACATCCAGAAGATACTGTGAAATGGATGTATTTTCTCCTTCAAGGGCTTAAGGACCAAGTCTTATTGCAGTGGATTCCTTCAAACTACTTATGAATAGAGAGTTTTTGTGCTAACAAAAATGTTTTAAAACTTGGCAGAAGATAGAAAGCTTCCATTTGTGATTTAGGAATCTTGACAGAGCACAAAAAGTTGAATAAAGTCCCATCCCATGGTCAAGGCTGTGGGAGCAGCTCTCACTTCTCTTCTTCTGCTGTGAGACCTCGATCTCACCACCTGAGACCTTGATCACGTCAGGATCACCAGCTGAGACACTGTTCACCACCTGAGGAGGTTTGTCCTGCAGACTCTGACTTAATGACAGATGAATAAAATGCACTCACACACACTAGAATACAGTGAATCTGAGTGGGCTAGGGATGGTTGTCAGCTGCTTTCAGAAGGTGATTGCAGCTAATTGACCACAACTCCCTGGACTCCTCACATTTATTCAGTATAGATTTAATAACAGAAGTTCCAAGTCAACATGCTTGTGGATAATTAACATGGTTTAAGAATGGTTTTATGAATGATAAAAGGTCTTGGTTGGGGGGGGCAAGAGTAAACACCATTAATGGGTAATTCCCCTTTGACCTCCCCCTGAGAGGGCCATCCAGCACAAGCTTTACATGAGTAAACAGAATAGAGATAAAGGGATGGGGGTAAACAGACTTAACTGGGGAAGCTTTTATTGTCCCTATCTTTTACCCTATGACTTAAAGTTCTAACATAATGAACTGGCTGCCTTCAGCCCAATCCGTTAACACCTTTTGGCCTTCCAAAAGGTTTAAGACTATAATCTTGTAACTTTCCCTAATATTTCCCTAATATGTTGCCAGCCACCTCAAGTGGATCCCAACACTGCTGGAAACTTTTTCCAGATAAGCTCAACTCCCAGCTTCCCCAGGATCCCAAGGAGCAGAAGGCCTTCTGCCTGCATCATCCACAGTAATGGGAATAAGAGCAGAGTTCCAGTCCCTGTTGGGTCAGACAAGGAGCAGAGAGAGAGGCTGCTGAGTGACTGGGTCCTGGGACTGCCATGTTCCCTGCAGGGGGCTGGCTCAGTGCCAGGCACTCTGCTCCACCTGATACAGTTTGGGACTGAGAATAAGCCTATGTGATTTTGCCAAAGAGAGTTCTCTAGACTCTAAGAATCTGTGTCAGAAGTGAATTCACACTGTAGTCCTGCCAACTCCTGCACTTATTACACCTCCACCAAGTGGCTGTCTCTGTGTAACAAAGCTTCCATTTCATGTTTATAGGACTCTGACTATAGAAAGCTGTCCTCTAATGTATGAGTAAAGTGCTCAGCCCTCTACCTTCCTCTGCGGATACTGGCTTCCCTTTTGAGGTCACTCATTACAAACAGGATTTTATGTCCACTCAAAGGCACTTTAAGAGGGATTCAGAATAGAGCAGGAATAAACACTAATCCTGACATACCGATTCTGTTCCTTTCTTAAAAGTCCTGATTTCTTCCTTCTAGCCCTTTTCCATAATTTCCTAGGTAACATGCCAACTTTTACTGTCTCCATGTCTTCCTACATGTTATTGTCCCAGGAGCTGGGAAGGTTAGATATCACATTTCCTGGGAGTGGTGAGCAACATCTCACCCTACCCTCAATATTCTGGGAAAAGGGTGTCCCCAGAACTAGAATATTGTCCTTGCTAGAGAATTCGTTGAGTTCAACACACTTCCCCTAAGGTCCGAGGTGGCAGTTTTCTGATCCATGTGGTTGCTGATCACACATATGAGGCTGGCATTGTGCTAGCTCAGGGGCAGGATCACAGCCAGGGTCCTGGGGTTGGGGACTGGTCCTGGTGTCCCCCTCTGGCCTAACTCTCTACAGAGGACTTGGCTTTTCCAGGTCACATTCAGGTCCTCTGTGGCCCTTGGAGCCCTGCCCTCCTGGGCAAATTTTCAACAGTCTGGTGTGATGGATGATGACTTGGTCAGGACCTGGAGAAGGGACACAGGTTCTAGGGTAGAAAGGGACAGAGGAATTAATGCATTTGTGGAGCACATGCTTCATCCATTATCTCAATACTTTCAGAGCACCTGCTGGGCAGGCAGGGCATTTTGCACCCAGAGAAACAGCCTTGGGGAAGTGAAATGCTCTTCCCAAAGTCATACACTGAGAAAGTGCCACAGAACCCCAGATTTAGAAAAGAGACAGTAGCCAAAGTTTCTCAGCTTCTTCTACCACCCATAGTACCTCCTCTTGTCCTGCATACATGTCATCTGATCCTTCACAACTGTCACAGAACTTGGAAGATAAATTCAAACCTCTAGGGAAAATACCTGCCACATATAGAATTTACAGAGGAGTTTCTGAAAACCGGTGTTAAGATCAGTAAGCTGTCACCTATACCACAGACATGAAAAGGTTAGGATTTGGAGATTTGGTGAAAGGCAATCTTTTTTTTTTTTTTTTTGAGATGGAGTTTCACTCTTTTTGCCCAGGCTGGAGTGCGATGGCACAATCTTGGCTCACCACAACCTCTGCCTTCTGGGTTCAAGCAATTCTCCTGCCTCAGCCTCCCGAGTAACTGGGATTACAGGTATGCACTACCATACCCAGCTATTTTTGTATTTTTAGCAGAGATGGAGTTTCTCCATGTTGGTCAGCCTGGTCTCGAACTCCCAGCCTCAGCTGACCCACCCACCTGAGCCTACCAAAGTGCTGGGATTACAAGCGTGAGCCACCACGCCCAGCTAAAGCAATCTTTTTGGAGAGAGCTATATGGTGAGTCCACTTCCCACCTCATGGGTGCCCACCCCTTCCCTCTATTTTGGTGAGTGAGGGTTCAATGACACCACTCAGAGAGCTTGATATTTTCCCTGCCGCTTGGGATGTGCTGAACGAGTGTCTGATCCATACCTGAGAAAGCCAAAGGGGGAGGTGCTGCTGAAACAGCCTGTGATGCCAGAGTATTGGCTGCCAGTAAAGAAGAAATTGCATTGCCATTGATGAACATATTTTTCATCATCAAGATGGAAGTACTTAAAAAAACTTTGTTGACAGCTGGGAGGAGTAATAGAACCCCAATAGAGAGATTGGGTGGAAATTGACCAGCCATGTACCAGGGGTAAAATAAATACAGAAATGCCCACCCCAAGAGTATGTTACTCATGACAGAGTGGGTGACAAGTCCCTAGCATTAGAGAGAAGAGGCATCCAAAGAACCTGTGAAAATGCTCCATGAGAGAAAGAATCATGCTAATCACTATTGAATCCAGAAGATCAACTGCTTGACGACCACAATGAAACAAGCCAAAGAAGGACCTTCCTGACTCCTCAGCTCCATATCTTTTCTTTTCTTCTCTCCCTCCTCATCTCCGTGGAATGAGTAAGGGATTTTCCCTGTATCAATTTATTAATAAAATACTGCTTTTGCCCATTTTGGAAGTCTAAGATGAACACTGAGCTCTGTATTGTCTGTGGGGTTTTAGCCTCTGCCTGAAGCAGTGTCTGCCTTCCCCAAATGTTTTGGAGGTTTGTGGGCAATGAGAATTACAAAGATAGAAAGGACACTTTGGAAACTCCCAGACAAGAAGGCACTTGAACTGACTCAGGAAGCCCCTCTTAATGCTCTTACAATATAATATGCTCAATAAAAATGTTGTCTGCGGTTGGGCATGGTGGCTCACCTCTGTAATCTCAGCACTTTGGGAGGCCGAGGCAGATCACCTGAGGTCAGGAGTTCAAGATCAGCCTGGCCAACATGGTGAAACCCTGTTTCTACAAAACTACAAAAATTAGCTGGGCGAGATGGTGGGTGCCTGTAATCCCAGCTATTTAGAAGGCTAAGACGGGAGAATCACTTGAACCTGGGAGGCAGAGGTTGCAATGAGCCAGGATTGTGCCATTGCACTCCAGCCTGGGTGACAGTTTAAAAAAAAAAAAATGTTTGTAACAAAACTCTAGTTACAGAAACAAGAGAGAACTCTGTGCTAAAGAGGTGAACAGAATTTGAAGTTCTGGTTGGCCAAGGAACCAGATGCATGCCTTAGAGGCCCATGTTAAACGTCCCTACAATGGGGTGATGTCTGGGCTGTGCTTGTGCTTGCAGGAAAGGTTCAGAAAGGCAAACGAGGAACTGGGGTGAAAATCTGATGGAAAAGTGTCTGTCTTCTGGCCTGGGAAATCAGCGTACGGGGCTGACACCTGCACTGGACCATGCAGGGGTGTGGGTGTGAATTCTTATCATGTGCTGGAACCATGAGCCCAGAAATTATCTTAAAAACAGGGGAAGCCTCAGTGCCCTAGCAGAGGAAACACTGAACTGACCCATGGAGAAACTTTGTCAACTCAAGGAACGTATGTGGGCCCTTGCAGAGAAAAATTACTGCAGAGTATGTGATCATAGTAAAAAAAAATCCCCAGCATTTTAGGAAATGTACATCCCAGAGAGTCAGCAGAGGTCACACAAGGAAACCCACAATCTGGGAACCACAGTTAACAGAAAAACATGCAGAAAACCATGTTTGAAGTCTTCAGAGACACGAAGGAAGTAATCAAGCCTGTAACACAAAACCAAAACATTTTGATGAAAGAACAGGTAGGAGAGAAAGAGAAGGTTGTTGAGCAAAGAAATAGATTTTAAGACATTGGTAAATCTACAACATTTGTCATGGTAAATCTATGTACATGATTGGATAATATTTCAGTCACCTGCAGACCTGCTCTCTAGGGAAATCCAGAGAGTCATGGGGTTGGAGCCTGTGCCTGTTGGGAGTGGACCTATGTTGACTGAGGATCTTGCTAAGGGCCATGGGGGGATCATGCGCCTCTAGGAACTGGGGTAGGAGGTGCTCCAGCCCCAGTGGTGGAAGCAGGAGGCTTCATTAGCCCTAGACACCTACTCTAGACATAAGCTGCCTGGTTTCCCCAACGATCTTTAATCTTTTCTTATACACATCGTTTTCTTGGAAGCATCAACTGTGTTCTTTTTCTCCTCTAACTATGTTAATGGGTTTAACTCTCTCAGATCCTCAACTGACACTGGCTTTGCCTGTGATAGGGGCATTTCTCCACCTAAACCTAACATATGACAGCTTGTGCACACACCATAGACACAAATTGTGTAGTAGCCGGAAATAGAAAAGACAGATCATTTGCAAAGGAATGATGACAAAATGATAGCCCAGCAGTAACTTATATTGTATGATAGTCTCAATGATTTGTAGAAAATAATTGTCAGCTTTGAATTGTATATCTCAGTAAACTCTTTTCAAAAATGAGGGCAAAACAAAGATATTCCATTCAAACTAAAACTGAGAACATTTACCACCAACAGACAATTACTAAAGTTCTATTTTGTGAAGAAGAAAAATGGTCTAGAAGGAAAAGTTGAAAACAAAAGGAATAGTGAGAATAGACAGTGGTAATCAAAGAGGATACTTGAGCACTGGTTGAATAAAAACAACAATTTATAATTGTTGCTGCAAAAAACAGAGGAGAAATATTGGGTAACTCTAACATTTTTGATAAGAAGAAAATTAGAAGAGTCAACGGGCTCTAGGTTCCTTTTCAGTTTCTGGAAGTGGGTGGAGATACTGATTTAGACTTTGAATCAGGTATGTGTGTTAATTTATTAAGTTAAATCCTAAATGAAGAGAAATGCAGTGTATAACTTCTACAAAAGCAGAGGAGTAAATAAGGTAAAAGTTTAAACTTAACTACAAAAAGGAGAGTAGAAAAGACACATAGAAAAAACAGAAACATAGAAAGATGGAATAAGATGAGAGAAATAATGCCACATGCATCTGTAATCACAATACTTCAAGTGGAAAAACGTCTCACTGGTTAGAGAATGCACATGAACAGACTGAACAGAAAACTCAATCCAGCCATCCTTAATCCAGCTATTTATTTAGCGAAATTTAGAGTTTACGAGAGACATTTTTGGGAAGAAAAGCAATCATACAATAATTCTAAATATACCAGCAATGTATAAAAATCCTTTCAGTAACAAACTCTCATATTATATAATGCAAAACACGCACAATTGCCAGAAGAAAAAGACAGATCTATTTTCATAATAGGAGATCTTTGTACAAGTCCCTTAGTAATTGTAAAAACATACAGACAAAAATTAGGAAAGAGAGACGATTTGAGCAATCAACTGATATTTGATTTAACAGATACCAAACCTAACACCCCGTAAATAGAGAATGCATGGTATTTTCAAGTACGCATGGAAAATTTGTGAAACTTAACAACATACTAAGTCAAAAGCAAATTTTAATAAATATTAAATATTATTATTATTTTCCAAATTCAATGCTGGTTGTACAGAATTCAGTAGACAATAATGACATAAGACTTTATTTTTAAATATCACAAAGGAATTTTCTAAATAATAAAAATGGTGTGTGTATATAAATGTATGAGTTATAGCTAAAATTGTATTTAAAAATTATATTAGAAGACAAAAGGTCTAAAAATTAATGAGCAAACTGTCTACTTCATCATATTAGAAAAAAATAAACTCAGAGAAAATAAAAGAAATAAATATAGGAATAAAAGAAAAAAGTAATTTAAGTGAAATAAAGATACAAGCAGACATGGTCAACAAAACCAAATGCTGGCTTGTTAAGAAGACAAAACATTAGACAAAAACCTAGCAAGAATGACCACAAAGAAGAAGGAGAAGGTCTACAAACAATACAATTTAGAAACAAGAAAACAGAACACAGCAATACAGGCAGTAGAGATTACCAAAAAAAAAAAAAAAAAAAAAAAAAAAAGCTAATACTATCAATAACTTAGGCTAAAGTGTTAACCTGAACACTTTAGTGGATAATTTTCTAGAAAACTATAACCTACTAATACAATCCCAAGAAGAAATATAAATCACAAAGTACTATTATTTAAAAAAAAATTTCTACCCAAGAAAGAACATGACCAAGGCAAACCCAAAAATTTTAGAAGTAAGTTAATTCAATTCATTCAACAGTTTTTACTTGAACATCTATGAGGACAGAGGTAACGTACATCAAATGATTTCCTTTGTATTTTCCTGGTCACCCAGGAAGATTACATTTTCCCCAGACTCTCCTGCAGTTTGATGTGCAAGGCTCTCTGTCCTGCAGCCTGTGGGATGGAACAACCTTTCTCAAAAAAATTAAAGAAAGGAAAGAAAGGAAGGAAGGGAGGGAAGAAGAAAGGAAGGAGGAAGGGAGGGAGGGGATGGAGGGAGGGAGGGAGGGCAGAAGGAAGGAGGGAAGGAAGGAAAGAAAGAAGGAAGGAGGGAGGGAGGGGATGGAGGGAGAGAGGGCAGAAGGAAGGAGGGAAGGAAGGAAGGAAAGAAGGAAGAAAGAAGGAAGGAGGGAGGGAGGGGACAGAGGGAAGAAGGAAGGGAGGAAGGAAGGAGGGAAGGAAGGAAGGAAGCGGGAAGAAAGGAAGGAAGAAAGGAGGAAGGAAGGAGGGAGGGAAGGAGGGAGTGAGGGAAGAAAAGAAGGAAGAGATCACTCAGGTTTTAGTGTAGAGAATGCTGCACAGGGGTTCCAGGAATATGTGGGAAACCCAAATTAATTGGCTATTGCTACTCATGAAAAGGTATGAGAGACAATGGGTTGAACTTGAGTAGTTGCGGTAGAGATGGAAGAAAGTGGATGTATATAAGAGATTTTAAAATGGAGAAGTCTTGCTGATGACTTGGTGATGGGGTTGAGGGAGAAGAAGGTGTCAAGGTTGATAATGTGGAGGGAGCATCCTCCACTGAGGCAGGAGATACGCAAGGAAGAACAGGCCAAGGTGTATTATCTTGGATATCTTGGATACATTCAGTGTGAGATGCTTTTCAGATACCAAAAAGGAGCTGTTAAGCAGAATGTTGGATTTAAAAATTAAGAACTCAAAGGTGTCTGGACCTAGAGCCTAAAGAAATCTGGGCTGGAGATAGAAATTCGAAAGTTATTTGTATATAAATGAACAATGTAATAAATGGTATTGGATTAGGGAAGAATTTATAACCCTGTATCAGTTAGAACTTATGCCAACATGGCCGGGCATGGTGGCTCACACCTGTAGTCCTAGCACTTTGGGAGGCAGAGGTGGGTGGATCACCTGAGGTCAGGAGTTCAAGACCAGCCTGGCCATCATGGTGAAACCCCATTTTATAATTAAAAAAAAAGAACTTATGCCAACATATATTTCTTATCTATTGTTGAGCATCTGAATTCCTTAGAGAGGAATTTCCAAACAACCCTGCTCAGGCTTCATCTCAATATCCAGTAAGAATTTCTGGGCCAGGCACAGTGGCTCACACCTGTAATCCTAGCACGTCGGCAGGCTGAGGTGGGAGAATTGCTTGACTCCAAGAGTTCAAGATCAGCTTGAGCAAGGTAGCAAGACCTCAATTCTACAAAATAAAAAAAAAAATTAGTGAAGCATGGTGGCACGTCCCTGCAGTCCCAGCTACTTACGAGGCTGAGATGGGAGGATTGCTTGAGCTCAGGAGTTCGAGGCTGCAGGGAGCCAAGACTGTGCCACTGCACTCCAGCCTGGGTGATAGAGCAAGACCTGGTCTTAAAACAAATAAACAAACAAACAAAAAACAAAAGCAAGCAAGAAAGAAAAAAATAGAATTTCTGGGAGTGGGGCAAATGAATGTGTGTTTTGACTGCATCACTGATTAGAAACAATTAGAATAAATATTTATATAAAAAAGAAAAGAATATGGTGAAAGTAATTGGGTAATATTTTTATAGTCATGAGTGAAAAATAGTTTTTTTAAGCTCATCTGCAAAGCCAGAAGTAATAAAGATGAGGGTTCAATCGATATAACCCACTGAAAAATTACAGTTTCTTACTGGACAAGATTGTTAGAAAAAAAGTTAAAAGGAAAAAGCAAACAAATCAAAAATGTAAATGTTTGGCACATTCATGATGGCAGCGTACTTCTCTAACTGTTGAGAGATAAAGCTTTGCGCTCCAATTCCCCCACTCTTATTGAAAGTAGAGGCTATTAATTTGGTTGGATTACAGCATATACTTTCCAGCTGCTGCAGTTTACTTGTGGGTTCTGAGAAAAACATATGGGTTTAACCATTGTTCTCTTATTCTCACAGCTCTGTGTCCTGTCTCCCATATGTGCAGGTCCTGAACTCCAGGTTTGTTCTTCAGAAGAAGGGCCTCATAGACATTGAGTATATTGAATTGAATATGTTGGGATAGAATGAAAGAATGGCTAATTTTAAATTAACTAAAATTAAACATTCAGTTTTTAATTCATGGTAGTCACGTTTTGAATATACAGTTGGCTGGTGGTTACCTTATTGGAAAGCACAAATATAGGACATTTCTGTCACTATTGAAAATGCTGTTGAACAGTTCTGTGTTAGGTTATGTTACTGGGTGACTTTTTTTCTGTTTTTATTTTTTTCTTTAAAAGTGTTTTGGTTTCTTTAGTTTATGGTAGAAAACACTCAATCTGAGAGTCAGAAAGATCTGGAGTTGTTTTGTTAGCTCAGCATTTAAAAGTTGCTTGATCACGTTCTTTGCCCACTTTTCAATAGGGTTGTTTCTTTGTAAATTTGTTTAAGTTCCTTATAGATGCTGCATATTAGACCTTTGTCAGATGCATCGTTTGCAAAATTTTTCTCCCATTCTGTAGGTTGTCTGTTTATTCCATTAGTAGTTTCTTTTGCTGTGCAGAAGCTCTTTAGTATAATTAGATCCCATGTGGCAATTTTTGCTTTTGTTTCAGTTGCTTTTGGTGTCTTTGTCATAAAATCTTTGCCCATGCCTTTGTCCTGAATGGTATTGCCTAGGTTGTCTTCTAGCATTTTTATACTTTTGGGTTTTACATTTAAGTCTTTGATCGATCTTGACTTAATTTTTGTATATGGTAAAAGGAGGGGGTCCTGTTGTAATATTCTGCATTTGGGCTAGCCTGTTTTCCCAGCACATTTATTGAATATAGAGTCCTTTCTCCATTGCTTGTTTTTGTCAGGTTTGTTGAAGATCAGATACTGTAGGTGTGCAGTTTTATTTCTGGGTTCTCTATTGTCTTCCACTGGTCTATTTGTCTGTTCTTGTACTAGTTCCATGCTATTTTGGTTGCTGTAGCCCTGTAGTATATTTTGAAGTAGGGTAGCATGATGCCTCCAGCTTACTTCTTTTTGTTTAGGATTGCCTTAGCTATTCTGGGTCCTTTTTGCTTCTTTAAAATCAAAGTTAACAAAAAAGCTGCTTGAGGTTGACTATATCCTCAGTTATAAAACTCACTTGAATTGTGGAGTCTCTCCCTCTCTGTTTTGAAAGTTAGGAATAATATAACATACCTTATATAGTGTTTATAGTGGGCATTTAAAAATGTTTACTATGATTATTTCTCCAATGGACCAATAAATGCCGATGTCCCCAAGGCCAGTTCTAATATAATTTGTAAAGGTCTATTTATTTTAAAGGTTGAAGTAAATTTTAAACATAAAAGGAGTAATATTTTGAAAAGTATTGGTAGCTATTTTTCTTTTTGGCTCTTCTGAATTTATTGAAAATACATGGTCTTTACCTAGCAGTCTTGAGGCAGACATGTACCCTGGGGAGACTAGGATTTGACATAGAAGAAATGGAAAGAAGAACAGAAATGTTCAGCTTCTGTCAGGAAAAATAGAAAAACAGGATGTTGCAGCAAGTCAAAATGTGAGCTAGAGAGTAAGATGAAGTGGAAATTTTGCCCAGGATTTTGTCAGCATGTTGTCAGCAACCATCCCTATTTTTGAAACTGACCCTATTTTTGTTAGGAACTGCCTCTTTCTGCTTCTGTGCCTCCGCTTATTGCTTACTAACTGGAAAACCTTAAGAGAAACTGCCTCGTTGTCTAAAACCTGCTGCGTTGCCTAAAGCCCTGAGTTACTTCCCCTTCCCCTTCACCTATAAAAACTGTGTACTTTTCTTAGCCAGAGTCCAGACTTTTGGGTGTGAACTCTTCTGGGCCCGCCAGCGTAATAAAGCGTGTTCCTCCAATCCCCCGAGTGCTGCTTGGGTTTCTTGTCAGGTGAAATTTTCCAGAACAAATAAAGAAGAAGAACATGAAAGAAAGAAGAAAGAGGAAAGAAAGAAAGGAGAGAGAGAAAGAGGAAAGAAAGAGAGAGAAAGAAGGAGAGAGAGAGAGAGAGAGAGAGAGAGAGAGAAACATCTGTGTTGAGCTGAGCTCATCCTGGTGCAATGAGGAAGCAAAGGAAGAGGCAACAGCAGTAGTGGAAGCCAGCTGAGGTACACGCAGCCCTGCAAGGCTGAGTCCATGTCTGGACTGGGGAGGGCAGGGTGGGAGGTTTGAGAAACTGACAGTAGTGTGGGCTGCCACTTTCCACAGATGATGAGGTGGGAAGCATGGTAAGTGCTCTCTCTCAGGTAAGTTGACTTGAACCTGGTACTGCCCACTGTCTTCAGGGGTCAGGTTCTCAATCCTTATGGATGACATGCTGGGCACGTGGATCCTCTGCTTGAAATTATCCTGAAGGCTGAACCAAGTTGGACAGTTAGTCCCCCTGGGGACTTGCAGCATGACTATGTAGTCTGACTCAGGTCCAACGCCACACAAGACCTCCAGCTTGGATCCTGGAGCTACGCCTGGCTTTTCAATCACATGAAACAAGACAGAACCTCCTTGGATTCACGTCAAATGAACTTGGGCTTCAACTTCACTCCAGATGGGCTGCAGACTTCGAGGGCATTGGAAACAGTAAACAAGAGTGTGTTCTAATTGAGAACAAATGAGAGAACTACAGAACTTTCCAACTGAAATGGAATCCACCACTTCTATCCCACTGATTTTAGGAAGATAGCCGGTGTAATAAAATTGAGGTAGATCTGTGTTCAAATTTCCAATTTAAGCCCCAGTTTACACTTCTACAAAATGGGTCTGGCAAGACTTCCCTCACTGTGTTGCTGCTCTGGTGAAATGCGATAAAGTCCCAAGCACCTAGTGCTGTGTCTGGAACATAGAAAGTGCTGGTTCTGGCAGGGCTCTGTGGCTCACCCCTGTAATCCCAGCACGTTGGGAGGCCGACGTGGGTGGATCACGAGGTCAGGAGTTTGAGACCAGCCTGGCCAGCATCATGAAACCTGTCTCTACTAAAAATACCAAATATTAGCCGGGCATGATGGCAGGTGCCTGTAATCTCAGCTACTCAAGAGGCTGAGGCAGAAGAATCACTTGAAGGCAGCTGTAATCCCAGCTACTTGGGGGCAGGAGAACCACTTGAACCCGAGAGGCAGAGGTTGCAGTGAGCCCAAATTGCACCACTGGACTCTAGCCTGGACAACAGAGTAAAGCTCCATCTTAAAAAAAAAAAACTGGGCGCGGTGGCTCACGTCTATAATCCCAGCACTTTGGGAGGCTGACGTGGGCAGATCACCGGAGGTGAGGAGTTCAAGACCAGCCTGACCAATAGGGTGAAACCTCATCTTTAAAAAAAAAAAAAAAAAAAGAAGGGACGTGTTGGATCCATGGTTTCTCTTTTTTGGGAGCAGGGCCCTAAACAATCCCCTCCAGGGTACCATCCAGGCTCCCTCCCTTGCTCCTGCTGCAGGGTTGTGACCATGAACTGCATCAGGGCCTCGTCTCAGCTCTGACCAACTCCATGGCCACTACCCTAAGCCTCTGATCAGCCCCAGGGAGCTTGATGATGTCTCTATCCTCATTCTGTTTATCTCTCAGATCAGTGCTGGATCAGGGGAAGGCCCCACAGAGGCTACCTTCTCTCTCCATTCAAAGGTGTGGGATTTGCTTGGTTTACCACTGCCTGTTAGTGTAACCCACTTACTGAGTTGGAAGTTCTTTTTTGTGCCTGACCTGCCTCCTTCCTGCTTAATTTAAATTGAACAATGCCTTACCCTCACTGCAAGCAGAGAATAGCTTATGCCATGGCTTTAAGGGCAGGACCCTGTCAAATAGGTTCTTATTAACTAATGCCTCAACCAAGCCTTTACTGGGAGTAAGGCCCTGGGTACATGTCCGGGAGTCAGATGTGATCCATACCATGGGAAATCACATTCACATTGGTCAGGAAAGACTCAATAGAAGCATCCTCATCACAAGATTGAATCTCACAAAAGCTATGTATAGAACAAATGATGCAAAGCAGTTCAAAGGAGTGAGAAGCTACTTCTCGCTGGTGGAATAAGGAAAGGCTTCATGGAGGAGGTGTCATGTGTGCTCCTTCTTCATGCTTAAGCATCTTTATTCTTTCAGCTGTCTTAGAGGTAACTGAAGGAGTCACCTTAAGAACCTACATCACTGTGGTCAGTGCAGTGCCGATTTCTACCT